>JAQFYC010001593.1:0-32561 GCA_034694165.1 Tomocerus mixtus | reverse complement strand
GTTTGTAAAAAAAATTTACGAAGATACGGGTTTCCAAAGATAAGGAGTTACGAACAGAGATCGGGAGATGGGCCAATGTATTTACATGAGGTTGGTACATCGTAGTTGAGTTGAGTTGCTCTCTAAAAAATAAAAATAAATGAATCATCTTCACTGTACACTTTACACAAAGCTTCTCTATAGCTGTGAAAAGAATAATGATACAGTTTTGATATATCTGCATTCACCTAAACTAAAAATATAATACAAAGAGCATTAGCTATACAATGTACTAGGCAATCTTATACAGTTCTCGGATAAGTACTAGATATAGATTTTTGTACCTATAGAGCAAGTGCGTTAATGTATTAGTTATTGGAAAATGTAGATATTCTTTAATTTTAGTTGAGGTAGTTAGTTAGTTCTTTTCTTTAGAGTTCTACCTTGAGACGAATATTATGATTAGATTTTCAAGTTTAGAAATGAGTATACAGTGCTCCTTAGGGCACACGCACCTTTAAATCACTTCCAACTGACAGATGTTATTTGGGCAAATCATTTCTTGTGCACCTCAAACAATATCTCTAGCTTTTACCATTACCTTCTGAACAAATCTGTCTTTGTTCCCTCCAACACTATATACGAAGAGTTTATTTATATCTGTACATAGATTTAGTCTATACGCACAATGTACATACATACATACATAATAAATAGTCATTTCTAATCCTGTAGCTCTGTAGTACATACAGTTGTGTACATGTTTTATGTTTTGTGTGTTAGAAGTTGAGTTAAAGTTGAGGTACGTACCCTTCCCTCTTCAAGGTCGCTCCGAAAATCCTCCATCACATCAGAGGAAAACACAACGCATGAAATGACTGATGTAAAGAAAAGATACCTGCTCTAAAGCATTTGAGTTTGACGAAAAATAAGGCATTGGTGCCTACAGTATATAATGAAAGTACAATAGTTATAAGAAACACAATGCAATGCCACAGCAGAAAGGGAAAAAGAGCTTAAGTCGTTGTGATGTGATGTGAAGCTCAAAGTATATCTAATCCCAACTGATTCGTAGATCTACAAATAACATAACTGAGTAAGTGAGAGAAAGAATGCCTTAAATACAAATCTATTAAACTATATAGTTTGGTATATGGACAAAATGTACAGAAAGCAAAAGGCATCCTTTATTCTAATATGTTCAGTCCTAACTACTACATAATAGTAAATAGAGATAGAGGGAGTAGAGTAAAATATAGAGGCTAACAATACAAAGCAAAGCTTTCCACTCAGATGAACTCTTTCTTTCTATGACTTACTTTTTCTCTACATTGATGAGATATAGAAATGGAAAGAACAGAGCGTGTAAAATAAAAGTAGACGTTTTCATATAATATATAGTATATCCACTGACTAGAGTCCTAAGGATAAAATTAACTGTGGTGCGGGAGGAAATGTCCATATTACATATAATGCATTTATAGTATAGTAGAGATAGCCTGTACATATAAAATAGTCGACCAAGACGTAAATATAGGGTATACCTACTTATGCATCAAACTTTCTTTGAATTAGAATTGCTCGGTTCGTTTGTCAGATTTGAGATTAGATTTTTCGCTGCAGTGCTTGGTATTTGTGATACTGAGCTGAAAATGATTACTAGTAAGCAGGTACGCATACCAATGCCGTGCTACAAAGATATAACCATATTGTTAGTCCAGCCTTGTAAAGTGGGACAGAATACAGATTTATCTTGGATACAGTATAGAAATAATTCTATTTGCTACAGATATATAGCAATAATAAATATGTGGTCAAGTCAAATCAGTTTTGTAGATGGAATTGGATAGGTAAGTTTACAGAGATATCCCATGCACTGGCATGATACCTACTGCCTACTGTGATATTAGGTAAGCGAAACCAACAAACATCTCACACTCTTCTCTATTACCATATTGGAATTGGAAGTAGTTCAGTCCAGTCTCCCTATGCATCTCTAATCGCAAGTTGAATATTGTACAGTACACAAGACATGTAAGACACTACATACATATATAGACCATATAGTACACACATAAGAAGATTTGGATGGAAATTGAACTTAGACAAATCTTCAATTTATTTTCAGTGAAGCTTTCCACCTTTTCTTTAGAGGTTAGCTTCGTTTGACGGTTTGCTAGTACAACCTATCCTCTTATCCACATACAGAAGTCCCCACCTACGTGCTCTCTGACAGCCACAACCAATCTGTAATAATGGAGCATTCCATTATTCCGTTTCTTTCATTTCGCTCACAAGATCTTCAATGAATCTTAACAATAGTAACATTCCTTACCTAAGCAAGAGCAAGAGTTCTTTCATATTAAAAGATTTCTTAAAATACTTTCGTACATGTCTGCTGTATATAGTGTAAACATAGTATATATAGAAAATACAAACGTATACTGCTATTCTAAATACTTATTAATAAAGTGTATTATGCATGTGAAGGAAAAATATAAGGAAGCTAAGGCGCTTCATTGCTCGGTATGTAATTCTGCATTGCAGTTGTCGTATAAAATTGGAATTCGACAAGACAAGATCAAAAATCGTTTAAAGTGGATCGGCTTTTCGTTTTTCCTATTGTAATCCTCTATTTTGGTGTTCTGTTCTGTTCTGTCCGGCTCAGTGGAGTTTCTTGGAAGGAATCTGATGCGGTGGAATAAAGTCATTGTGATCCTGATTTCCCTGTTCAATTCAGTGCATGCCACTTTTTTCCTAAGCTTGATTCTTGGATTATATGTTTGTTCCGCAGCGTAGTACAAATAGCAGAGTGAATGAGTTCCATGTCTAGTCAGAAGCCAAACCAATTATATACAAAGAGCATTGCATACCTAGTTAGGTACCTCAAAGAGGGAAATAGATAGTGTGTACGTATTATGTAATGCATAGTATTGAACAATTCCTATTAATAACGGAGCATATACTCGTAAATATGTATGATATATAAAATGTATTATGTAGTAAAAGTAATGTATTGTAATTTGTGTAACTTGGACTTGGACAAGAGTTCGTATTAGTATTTACTATTGTATGCTATGTACGTTGTCCTGCATTAACTTTCAGCTCCATTGAGCTGCCTGTCTTGTCTTCCTTCCTACTTGACTTGCTTTGGTTCAATAGTCGTCTCTCTTTCAAACCAAACGAAACGGTTTGTGTTGATTTGATTCCAGGAAGAAGTTGTCAAGAAGCTTTTAACTTTGCGAAAGACAGTCCTAGGAATATAATACAGATATGCTGAAATACATTATTTACCTAAGAACAGATAGCATGTTAGTGTAGACTTATAGACATGTCTTATATCTTGAAAAAGTTGTGCTCAAACTTTAGAAAAAAATTATATTACATGCTACCCATGTCTTATTGTAAGCAAATACCTACTATTTGTACATATGAACTGAATGCTATGCAGAGAACAAAAGTAATTTTACTAGTTTAACTACATACTATATGCAGTGTAGTTGTATTTTTAGAACTTTTCCAAATCAAAAGAGGAATTTCTGCGATAGAAAAAGCGTGGTGTAAAGTGTAATGTAAGAATAAGTTAAGTATGTGGAAGTAAATGAGTATGTAATCGTAAATATAGTATAAGGGAAACTGGTAACGAGGTTTAGGATTAGAAACATAACTATGGCTATGGGATAGACATAACTACACGTAAAAAATTAGCCACCCCATGGGAATTGTATTGTTAGAGATAATATTTTCCTAGTCGTCATTAAACAGTGTGAAAAATGAAAGAGTATTGTTTCAATTTGGGCTAATGAGCTTTGTTGACATGTGTCGTGTCATGTCCATGTCACGTCATTTCACCTCACCTCATAGTAAAACAGTCAAGCCAAATCACCTCATTCCGAATTCCTGAGACGGGGAAACGATCGTCGAGACATGCATTCCTACTCTAGAACTATTTGTTAGTAGTTCAGTTGTGTTTGAAGCCTAGTTTCTAGATGAAGATGGTGATAGTAACCCTTTCTTCTCTTAAATATTTAAGATAAGCTGTTCAGTTGTTAGACTGCGAAAAACAATAAAGCGCTTTTATTTACAATGTAATGCTTAATCGCACAACACACAAGCGAAGGAGCACAGCACGAGGTGTGGATTGAAGGTTTCATGTTTCTAATTATGTTTCTGTCACAGAAACTACGTTTTTATTTATACTGGTCCTAGTCATGACATCCAAATGATTTTAAGTTACTTATAAATGGCTCTTGTATGTTTATAAGCGTTACCTACTCTCTTTTTGAAAGAACTTGCACTTTACTGTAATAGAGATGTGTACGTTATATAAATAGCTATATTTGTAATCTAAATAAATATTAGCTTCTGTAGCTACAATATGTATGCGAATCTGCTATAAAAACTGCCATATGCTACACAATAGAAAACTTTTACTGTTTGCTTTAGCTAAAGGAGCTTTAGCTTTACAAGCTTTCTTGCGATTAGCCAAACAAAGCTAAAGCTACGTATAAGTAAGTACCACAGGACAGGAACTACTTTTAAAAATACCTTAAGCATTATTTTATACACACTGAACTGAGCTGTGAGCTATAGGCACAATGTATGTATATATGATGGATTTGTTTGAGATAAGCCAAACCCAAGGAGTACAATGCATGAATACATAAAATAGAATGCAAAATATCTGTACTGTACACGTGGTGATTTGCAGAAAAAATCGATTTTTAGCAAAAGTTTTCTCAGAGGCTTATGTAAACTAGGAGGAAAGCTAAAGTAAAGTAAAGTCAGTGTTACCGTTAGGTTTGCGTTTACATTTGCTTTCCCAGGAGCCATTACTTATAAAGTGTCGAGTTTCAATAAAACGGTGCTTAGTTCAGCTTAGCTTCGTTCTTTTACATTATATTATTCTTATCTGCCATAAAGTTTGTAGTAATAGTACATAAGAGTATGTAAGTATAACTGCAAAAGTAAACAAGGAAAAATTCAAAGGGATGTTTGTGTATTGTAAATAAATACATTCCTCGTGCTCGTATGTATTTAGCAGCAGAGGGAAACCAGAACCAGGCCAGGGCAGGTCCCGTCTGACTAGGACTAGACCAATAACATTCATATGGACGTGGACATTAAATAATTACCACACCAGCAATATCATTGTGTATTAAACACTACCTAAAACTAAGTGTGTACTATATAACTATTATGCAATTCTATTGCATTGCATGTTTCTCTCACTTTTCAATGATATAACAAATAAATGCGTGGGATCAGTTTCCTTAGACAGAAGTTTCCCGTAACAATGCCAGACAACCGTGTTTTTCTACTTGAGATTTTAAGTGGCTATATTATTATGATACGGTTCTTTTCTTATTATTACTTACTGCAGTCCTTCACTTCACTTCAACTTCAGCTTCACCTAAAATGAGTGAATGCACTTAAGTGCTTGCATTACACAGTAGGAAATTTACTAAAACGCCAAACGGAGTATATGAGTAGGAGTGGGTGCTTCTGTAGAATTGAGTCCTTTCTTTAGCTTACCTTTCGTCTTTTACTTCTCTCTGAAGATTTTGATGTGAATTGGTTGTTGGTAGGAGGACTTCTCGTTCTTATTATTGCATCCATTGTTACATATATTGTGGTATACCTTATATTATTTCAGCTCATACAGTAATCGAACCTTCTTTAGTAACATTATTACATTATGTGCACTTTTATATAATGGACATTGAATTAGGGTAGCCATATAGCTTACTTCTTTTGAAAACGTTGCTGTATTGAATACAATATACTGCATCTCGGCTTCTTTGCTTCTCTATACTGTACTGTACGAAATTGCTTACTCGTTCTCATTCTTGTTCAATACAAATCGGAACCATATTGTAATAGTACTGTTTTGTTTCGCTAACTCACTGAACGCTCGATGCCTATATGAGATCACATCTCCTCACACATGAAATAACTTTTCTCGTGTTTTCCTCAATGGTCATAGTCATACAGTAGAAAAAGGGAGTAAACTAACAATAACAATAAGGAAATGAATGAGTCTGACCGATTTGGCTCGGTTTGTAAAAGTGAATTAGACTTTCGTTGGCGTTGGCTTTGCCGATTGCATTATTAGGTGCTCATTTTTATCTTTGGATCGTTTTTAAAACTTTTCTTTCCTTCCAACATAACATAAACATAACAACGAGGAAAATCAAAAGTTTTTCTATATTCTGACCAAGCCGAAGAAACAAGCTTGATTATAGATTACGAATGGTGACTGAACTTGTATAATACAACATGGATCGTTATGTACCTAGGTATGTGTAATAGTATTCCTATCGGCTATGAAATTTCATACAGTCTTTGATGTTAGAATGTTCATTCCTGATTGTATTTTATAAATAAGTATGCACACTCACATAGGTACTTTCGTTTTATTCTGAAGATTTTTTGTATTTAATCAGGAATGGTTCATGCATTCGAAAAATAATGATACAGTAGTGATCTGCAGAATGTGGGGATACCTTCTGTGTATCTGTAGGTTGTCTAAAGACGTACACAAGAAAGTAAACGTTAAAAAACAAAGGCAAAGCCTAGCCAAGAAAATAATTTTATCGAAACACAACGCAGCGCTCCTTAATCATCGTATATCATAACGCACGAATTGATTTCCCATCTTTCGAGCACGAAAGGAGAGAGCTTTTATCTGTAGTACAGTATTTTCGGTTAGATACCTTATACTATACATTATCTATTTTCCTTTTCATACATGCATTCAGATTGACCATGCAATTGTAACGGTTGCTGTATAAAATGCAGACAGCACAGCACAGGGAGTAATATTCTACCATACAATGGAGAAAGAAATTACATTTACATGCAGGAGATTCTTAATGTACCTTAAGGTACAGTACACAACGGACAAAAGAGTTAAATTCAGATTCAATGTACAGGAAAGTATTTAGGAGTTGAATTCAATTCTTAGTAATATCAGTACAGTAGTGCATTTAGATTCCAGAGAGTAAGCAAAAGGGAGTCTTGTCCTGCCCGCCTGGCGACGCGGTGTGCTTTTCGCAATGATTTTCACTCGACTGGGTTCAAAGGGGGAGTTTTTCAGTGAGAGAATAAAGCCTAGTCTTGTCTTCTCTGTCTGTCAGGCTGCGATGCCATGATTGTCAATAGAAAGTGAATTATCCGAATTAAAATGTCACGTCATGTCAAGTCAGGTGCCGGCAGTTGTCTGCTCTACACTAACTCTTAACATTCAGTTAATCCATTCCTCCAGTCCCAACCAGGCCAGGCCAGTCCCGTCCAGCCAGACGGCATTAATTTAGATTTAAGTACCTACTAACCCAATCCAATCCAACTACAAATATATGTATGTAACTAGAACACGTATACATACACAAGGACTGTAATATTTAAATTACTTACTTAATAATAGTAGCATTTCTATATTGTACATCCATAGAATAAGTGTAGAGCTTAGAACAAGAACAATGATAATAACAAACAGTGGTGGACTGATTTGATCGGACCAAATACATACATACTTTAACCACACACCGCATCACGGCTCTAACCGGGCATCCCGAAAGGATTTTCATGAATTTGTTTGTACTTGAGCTTAACTCGACAATTTCTCTTATTGTATTTGGTCCTCGCTCACTTATTTCAATTGCTAGAAATGTGATGTATGCATATAGCTATTGCATTATTACGCGGTACGTAGAACTAATGATCAAACAAAATAGTAATGATGACAATTGTCCCCCATTTAGTTTCTGGATGTATGTACTTGTGCCGTATTGTATTGTACTATAAATTGTAAGATCATCCTTGTATATTTTTTACTTATGTTATTCTTGTTTTGATTTACAGTGTCCCTGCTGTTGGTGCAAGTGCGAGGAGACGATATGCGTGATGTGGACGAGGGTGAAGACGTGACTCTCGAATGTCGCTTCGTCTCACATCTAATCAGTCGGGAGCCAACTTTCTACTGGTCCAGGACAAATACTCTCGACAAGGACAATGTGGCCATCGGAGAAACGCCTCTGGAACAAAACTATGCGTAAGCATCTAATAATACTTAACAACTTACCTTGCATAATATGTACACATTTCCAATTCAAATGGCATCATCGTTATATGTAAATTACAGTTCGCTATGACCTGATAATAAGCTGCATGTCTATATACTAAACCTACAGCAAGCTTTATAATACATAATATACTAAAAGTGGACAATAAGGTTCATAGTTCGTAGAATTATATCATTTTGCATAAAATCAAATATATTATTATCTCAAATATATTATATATACAAATGCTACTCAGTCAGTACATTTCACATTGCAATTAAATGTATACACTTGGAAAGGACTTTCAGTTTCAATTTGCCTTTCCATCCTATTTGTTGTTTGAATCAAGCAAAATGAATGTAAACATCAAAGAGATCAGTTAGTAGCAAGCTTTTTGGTTTTTTACATTAGTATTAGACTGAGACGGTGGGAGCACTAACCAAGAACCAGCCAATCCTTAACTTATTTAAGTAATATATACATCTTCGTGAATTAAACACGATAGAGAAATAGATGCAAGCAATTCATTTGAGTTAGAGTAAATGGTATACTGACTTAATAGCTGTGTATAGGTATAGGTCTGCTTAAATGCAATTTGGAGAGAGATAATCCGCAAAGACCGCATGAATTTTGTAATGTAGCCGAGAAGGCGACGTTGGGTTGCGTTGCTTTGAGTTGTTCATTTCAATTATACGAATACAACGACGGGAATAGCATTAAGAATGTATTTACGTAGGTATTTAGTTAACTTTGATATCGTGATGTGTCACGCTGGCATGTCTTGTCTTCTGGTCATGCACGCTTTTGACGCGTTATTATAGGCACTAACTATTCACTATTTATTGACAGCTACATTTCTAATACCTATTTGTATACTTACCTTTAGGTATAATACGTGAAGCTATTTAATTGCACTATGTATGTGTTTTGATAACATACCTTACCTATGCATAAGATTTATTACGACTTCAATAGCCGACAGTTTGGTGTATTAATACCACACCGTAATTTGCATTCTATTTTCAGCATCAGACTAATATATGACATTTCTGCTAAGAAAGAATATTTTTATGACATGCCTAGCCATCCAGAGCGGAGCTAGAGCACGGGACTGATTTTAGTTTGCTTACTCTTCTATTGTTATACAAAGTGTTTTATAGGTCATAAAAAAGTTTTTGCACACCCCACATTCACATCAAGACACACCACACATACACACACAAGACCAGTTTACGTATCTTCTAACTATGATAGGTCTGCAAGGGAAATATCGACTTTTCCAAGAATTTAGTAACTAAGGCAAAACTTTTTTAAGTGAATTCTTGACAATTTTCTCTATAACACTCTGGGATGATCAGAAAAGTTTTTGTATGTAGTACAACACATAAGATTGGAATGGAGTGGAGTGACTGACTCTTCCATAGACACTTAAGTATAGTTAAGGTAGGTCTGACTTTATACTTACATTACATTACATTACACCAGGAGGATATGGGAAAATTAGTGCAGAAAATAGTAAACTTATAGAAATTGGTGTTGTACAGATAAGTATTTGTACGTAAGGCTTAAACGTGTATGTAGGGATATGGGATAGTGAAGTCGAATTGCTAATGAACATCCACACACTCACGAAGTTATAAACGAAAAGGACTATCGGCTGTTTTGCTACCAGAATAGAGCCTGGATTCCATTGCTGTATGTTGTCTTGTCATGTCATGTCATGTCACATTCTATATTCTATTCTGCGATAAGTATCTAACAGGCTGGCTGGCTTCAGCTGGATAACAATCTGTAGGGAAATCAAAACCTCGCCTGGTTTGGCTCGGCTTGGCCTAAACTGCCAACCAACCACTACCACTGTACATATGAATATTCTTTGATGCCTAAATAGTGTATGGGGACTTGTCAAATCAAAGACTGACTAACTGAGATTGGCCTGGCTTGGCTTTGGTGTGCTTCGCACGTTCTTTTAATATTATTTACTAAATTTGCTAAGGCTAAGCGCTAAGCCCAACTTGTTATTGGTCAGAGAAAAGCCGCAGAGGCTCCCATCATCATCGCTATATGAATATTACTACTAAACACTAAACGAGTTATCTAAGCGGCAATCTTCTACCAATATTATTATGCCAAGCAAGTTAGTTCATGTTAAGCTATTGCCAATCCAAGCCAGAGCGGCGTAATAAATAGAAACTGATTGTGAAATGAGTAGGTATTAGCTTAATAGAGTCCTTCTTTCAATAATCTCTTGCATAGATAATAGATATTAGTAAATAGTATAAGAGTTCCAATATTTATTTATTAGTAAGTATCCACGGGAAGGATTATTTTGTTTCATCATCATTGTGTTCTAATGCATAGCATTGAGAATTCAGCAGGAGACTTGGAAAAAGCTCTCTGTTTGTAATGTAAGCGTATGTGCTCTTCATGGGTGTGCCTCATTGTTTAATTTAACGTAAATAGACAGCTGAGTCCAAGTCCAACAGTCAGGCTGTCCCAACCATTTAGACAAGTGGAATCACCATTAATATTCTAATAGCAGTCGCCTTTACCTTCTTCGCTTATTTTAGTATTTATTTATTTAAATATCCGCTTTAACGAAACGTATACAGGTAAAATGTAATAGAATACAATGGATCAACAGTGTGAAATTACAATTATTATAAGATGAGAAATTTTAAGATGCTAACTTAAGGCTACGTACTTGCGTGATAACCATCTACATTGTTATATAAAGATAAGATAGCGAGAGATAAGATGATGTTGGCGATTGAGGATCATACTGTTCATAAGGCAGATCTTTTTCTCTTTTCTTTAGGTGTGTCACGTAAACTGTAAGTACGTTTGCTTTGCATAACAGATAGGATAGGATTTAGCCCGAGGTTTGGGCTCGGTTTAGCCGTTTAACATTTAGCATTTAGTATAGGTATCTCCACTTTAGTGTTTACTTATTCCGAACGTTACGCCAAGTTTTTATAGCTTTTGTCTTCTCTTCTTCTTTTGTCTAGCCTATGGGGCTTATGGGCTCATATTATTATAATAAGTATGCTAGTGGAAGCCTAGAAGTATTAAGTATGTGAAAATCTACATGGAATACTTATCAACTTCTTTTGGTCTTCTAATGTGGACCAAATTTATACATTATAAAAGATTCAGATTACAATAATATTATTATTGAATGTTCAGCTACCAAATAGTGATAAGTCCAGAAGTCCAGATCCAGTCCTGTTCAGCAGAGAGCTTCAGACAAAGTAAAATAATATGAATCGACATTAATTCGTAAACTGACAGAGATACTAATGAAAGAGTAGATACAAAGTTTTATATATTAAAACACGCACAAGATAAATATTCCTTCATCCACACTACAGGTATTTACATTTTGGTCAAGTCAAGTCAGATTATTTTGCAGGAGGATGATGAATGACTTTGTATTTCTCTTCCTTGTGAATATGCAAATATGAAAGTATCTGTTATGTTGGGTACCTTTAGTCCATACGTAATAGTAGACAGTATATAGGATGTTGTATTTGTATTTGGTTAGCCCATGCCATGCCAAGCCAAGTGAAGCCATTAAATTAAATGCAAGAGTAATAAGTCTTACAGCAGTATGTGTATGTAAGTAAGTAGTAAAGATGTGATTGTGTGTGACGAGAGAAGTACATGGAAGAGTTGCGTTTGAATTGTTTGCACATGTAAGTAATTCAAATGCAAACTTTACACGTTTTAAGTTTCCTTACGTATGTATGTGTACTGTGTACTAAAGGGTTTGGTTTGTTTGGTCCATTTCATTCTTCATAGCTAAGCAAATGCTTATTCGTTTCTTCTTCATACGTACAATTACAATTACAACTTATGCTTAAGTTGACTACTAATGTAGGTAATGTAATGTAAAGTAATGTAATTATGAAGAAGGAAAAGGTGCGGGAGGTTCTGTGGCCTGGTATGGCGAAGTGTAGTGAAGGAGTGGGGAATTACGTCAAGTGAGCTGGCCAACACTGTTGTGTTGTTGAAACAATTGGCAAAAATAATTGATTTTATGGCAAGCAATCAACTTTTATAGTTGTGTGGTCTCTCCTCCGCTTTTCTATGAACTATGTACCTATGTCGGCTTTTAACGATGATAATAATATGACTTTCTCTTCTATATGTATTCTATATGGGTAGGCGTCCAATGTCCAGACCAGTCTTGTCCAGTTAGACCTAAAATGGAGAAACGTATATCCAGCTAACCTAAACTCTAGTATTTAGTTCCTTCAACCAACCTCTATACGTTTTCCGTATATACAATATACATAATAGACAGTTTAGTAGTCCAGAAGTTATAAGCTGTTGAAATTGAAATGGGGATTTCATTAATTTTATGGCTGTGCGTAATGTGTGCGTAGGCAAATATGTATACAGTAGTTTTAGTGGCCAAGCCACTGTGCAAATGTTGAATGTTTGCACTTTGTTTGCTTTTTCATGATGATGAAGGAAATGAAATGCAAGGCTAGGCCTTTGTGGGATACTCACAATTACAATTACAACGCAACTAACGAAACAACGAATTACTAATGACTGACTGTTAAGAATAATTTTCAGCGTTAGCGTAACTATTGTATAATATATGTGTAATGTACTACTGAACGGTTACTGTGTTAGTAACCTTTGCTAATGTGATGTAATGTAACAATAGCAATTTACTTATGCTCACTGCTCGCCCATTATGTCTAGTAGAATTTTCGTCGTTTAGATTTACACTTATAGTGAGACTTGGGTGCTTGGGCAGCTAAATTAAAATTAATCTGAACTTAAACTGGTAACTTGTTAGGTAAATGGAGTTTTTGGTAGGGAAAAGGTGAAGTTATAGTTAGGATTATAATTATAACAGTTTTATGATGACCAGGCAAGGCCAGTCTACATTGGTTACTTAACATAAAATTAAACGAGGTTATTTACTTTATAATCTTAATCCTGCTCTGGTGTGATGTGATGACGCAGAAAGAACACAAACGGTGTTTATTATGTAGCATAGGCTATAATAATTATGCAGTATTATCAAGTTAGGGTTAAATGGCATAATAGCAAATATTTTCGCAAAGTTGATTGGGTCGATGTGATGCAATTTGAATTGGAAGGGAATTATGTGGATACAATAAAATAAAGCAGAATTAAATGTACAGTAGGTCTGTCCAGTAAATAATAATTATTTTGGTTGTAATTTTCAGAATTGACTTCCGGCCAACGGAGGGACGCTATGATTTGAAAATCCGGAACGCAACTTACGATCGAGACAATGGAAAGTTTGAGTGCAGAATGAAGGAGAAAGGCTCTGGACACGAACTTCATTCTAAAATCGTGCAACTGACTGTTCTCCTTCCTCCGGGTCCACCAAAGATAACTCCACTGGAACCCACGGCAACGGAAGGGAGATCATTGGACTTGACTTGTTCCAGCACCGGAGGAAGTCCAGACCCTATAATTCGTTGGTTCCGTAACGGAATGCCTTACCATTTGGATTCAATTATCAAGAATGGAGGATCGAAAAATAGTCCAACTTCGGCCATTCTCTCCGTGACGCCACAGAGAGATGACGATGGAACTGAGTATCGCTGCGTTGTATGGAATCGAGCTTTAAATGAGGGCGAAAAACTGGAGAGTGCTGTGAATTTAAATGTCAACTGTAAGTTTGTCTTGTCCTCTTGTCTAATTTTATTTGATTAAATTAAATAAATCAAATTATGAACATGAACTCAAGTGAAGCCGAAGAAGCAAGGCGAAGGCGAAGCTAAAGCCAAAGCCAAGCAAAGTTAAGGACATCATTACAGGAGACAGAGTTGCTCTATATTTTATAAGGATGCTATTGTTATCCTCTACCATGATCTGAAAGTGAATTCAGTTGAGTTCAGTTGAGATGAGACGAGAGCTTCTTTCTTTCATTACTTACTCTGTCTCAGTCTCTCTAATATATTTTATACGCATATAGCTACTTATTATTTTTCGTCCATTTTACTATGTACAGTAGTATACTACATATCCGTAGCTATATCCATTAGCTCCTAATGTACCTGTATTAGAAAAATCCTTATTTCTCCAGTCCTGATATAAAACGTTGTATAATATCTCTAAGAGGTATTAGACTGGAGATTTCATACCTACAGGGAATCAGATCTTCACTGAACTCAACTGAACCGAACTGAGGCAGTTTGAATTGAAGGAGAAGTATTATAAGAAGTATTACTGGGTTGCAATGTAACAGTTAGTCAGTGTGAGAAGAGATTCTCTTTGTTGTAATGATAATCCTTATCTCCTGTTGGTGATTTTTGTGCTTCGTGAGCCGTGGACTAATACTGATTGTGAATGCTATATATGTATTTTGTGGTTTTCAGACTTCCCCAGAGTAAAAGTAGGACCGGAAAATCCTCTTCGTGTCGAGAAAGGAAGCCCAGCCAAACTGAGTTGTAATGTTGACTCTAAACCTGCCGTTAGTTCAGTTAAATGGACCAGAAATGGACGGTTCAGCGAAACTTCTTTTACGTACACAATTCCACGGGCTTCTCTCCAGGTTAGTCAAGTCTGATAAACAGAAAATTCAGCTTCAGTTCAATGTTAGCCTTTTAACTCGGAGTTATATACGTACAGAGATTCTGTACACACAAAGAATTCAAGGCAATGCCTGTCTGCAACTGTCTTGTCTTCCTTCTGTGTACAATTACGAACTACTTCCTAAGCGAGGCAGAATGAGAATACCTAGGTGTACTCTTTTACATTTGGAGAAAGATACTTACCTATATTGCAGTACCTATCTAATGTAACCTCAATTCAATGCAATGTTCCAAATTAAATTACTCGTTTGCAATCTAAGCATTTTCTTTCCTTGACTTTGACTGTTCTACTAGGTATTATAGCTAAGTATTTGTACATATAGATATAGCCTTTATGTAGAAAAGAGAAGAAAGCAAATAGCAAACGGTAACGGTTAAGTTTGAAGGAAAGGAAATGATGTAGCATGGAGTAATAGTAGTGTAAAGGGACAATGTTAGTGTGTTGTTAGCTTAAAATGGGAAATGTGAGGAGTTTTCCTAAATATTTTGGAATACTTTGATCAGGATGCTGGAACGTACGTCTGCACAGCGGAAAATGGACTAGGACAATCAGGCGAAGCAGATTTGACTCTTGAAGTTCTCTACGCCCCCATAGTCTCTGTAATGCCAAAGAAAGAAGTTGAGGACGGAGAAAACGTCTGGATTAAGTGTAATGTCTCTTCCAATCCTCGACCATCTTCCATCGAGTGGATTAAGAAAGGAGATCCAAGTTTTAGACAAAGTGGAGACATTCTTCGCATCGAGAGAGTTACGGCTGCTAATGCGGGCACTTATCTTTGTAAGGCTGTCAACATATTGAATCCTTCAGGAGAAACTACCCAGTATGAAAGAGAAGGGAATGCTTCGGTAGCTCTCCTCATTAAACATGCTCCTGGTAAGGCCGCAATTGAACCAACGCACCCCAGCGTCACTGAAGGCCTTGGAGTTACTTTGACATGCGGTGCTAATCCTCCCGGTTGGCCAACACCACAATACAGGTAAAGATACCATTTTTCACCCTTAAAGTTTACCATTATATTTTTTGATAGTAAAAATTAAAATTATGTTTTCCATTTCTGTAGATGGTGGAGAGAAGGTTCTGATAGTACTATTGGTGTCGGGGCTCAATTGAACATTCCAACTGCTCGAGTTTCTTCAGAAGGACTTTATTTCTGCCAGCCATCAAATGAGTTAGGAACGGGAACAGTGGGTTCTGCTGAATTACGTGTCTTCCAAGCACCAAGAATTATTTCCACTTTGTCACCGCAAGTTACTCGACGGGCGGGTGACAGCAATTTTAGAGTTTCCTGTACAGCTACTGCAAAACCGCGACCAGCCGTTACTTGGATTAAGGATGGAATTGCTCTCGATCCTGCATCTCCCTTAGACAGAGGGCTTTATCGAATTGAAACTCAAGATGTGGAAATTAAAAATGGTGCCTACACAGTGAACAGTACCTTGCATTTTAGTGGTGATATGAGACAAGAAGATGGAATCATTGCTGAAGATCGAGGATATTATACTTGCTCTGTGCAGAATGATGTAAAGAAAGAAGATTCCCATATGTTCCTCCGGGTGCAACGTAAGAACCTGTTCTGTTACTAATGTTTGCAATTGCTCCTTTTATTTACTATGTTATCTAAATGAGCCACATGGTGGAAGTTAATGTTTGATCTGTATAATTAAGAAAATTAATGAACCGCTATAGAATAAATTTTGCATTCCACATGTTTCTTGATTATTACTGTTAAATTATATAGCCTTGCCCAGTTAACCTACGTACTATGTTTAATTAATGTATTAATTTGACTTTATAGATAAGCCAGTCTTCCAAACGCAACGTAAATCAGAGATTGATAGAGTGGCTTTCGATATTGGAGATACAGCGCATATCCCGTGCAAAGTTACATCTTTCCCGAAACCTGAATTCGACTGGTCGTTTAACTCGTTAATCCTGAGTTACGATTCCAAACACACTCGCTCCTATGAGACCAACGTGACCGTGTTGACTACTGATGTCTACCTTTCTACTTTAATTGTGCATGGAATTCAACGTAGTGATTATGGCGAGTATAAATGCAAAGCTACAAATTCCATTGGCAATTCTTCGACAATCATCATTCTCCAGGAACGAGGTCTCCCGTCACCACCTTCCAAACCTGAAGTTGTGGATTCAGATACATCTTCTCTAACACTAAGATGGGATCCTGGATTTGACGGCGGCTATGAAGATACCAAATTTATCGTTAACACTATCGACGAAACTTCTATAAGAGACTTCGATTGCCAACATTACAATCCTTGCAATGTCACTGGCTTGCAGCAGCAAAGTGTCTATACAATCAGAGTAAGCTTTCATGGAAATGAATTGTATAGTATTTTATCTAGAGTCTACAACCATTTTAAATGCTTTTATTAATATTCTTTTCGTTTCCAGGTTAAAGCCTATAATAGACGCGGAATTAGTGAGTTTTCCAAGAATCTTACCGCAATGACCAGAATCGATTTATCAAAAATCCCTGACCCCCTTGACGTGAAATTTGAACCTAAATCTAGGACCCTTGTCTTCAATGTATTGACTCCAATGCCTCTTGCTACTGCTAAGGTAAAATCGAAATATTATTACGTTTATTTTATTCATTTAGGTGTGATGGAATTATGTTCGGGTAGAAGAATAGTGAATAAAATGTTAAAATTAATGTCTAGGTCGAGGTTCAAAATGGAGAAGGTTCCTGGAGAAAGTACCGTATGCTTCCAGTTTTCTCAGATAAATTCCACCATATAATTGATGAGCCAAAATCAGTTGAAGCAGTTCGTGTCAGTCTTTGTATAGAGAACGAGGGAAATTGCGGAAAAAATATAAACGCTGATATAGGTAAGTACATAAGATAATCATATAAGTAGTTTTGACAAAGTGACGTGTCCGGAATTCATTTAATTATTCAACGATGCCTGGAATGGAAGGAGCCTAAATTCTAATTGCCACTGTGTTTTTGTGAAATTACAGTAAATGACGTTCCAGCAGTAGCGCAAGTCGGTATGCGTGTCCACTATGTTATCGGTGGAGTAGTTTCCGGAATCGTTCTTCTCCTTTGTCTCGGACTCATTATGCTGTTCTGTTGCTGTCGAAAGAAGAAAGCTGTCAAGAAGGAGTATGAAATGGGACGTGGCACCACTCAAGTCGCTCCTCCACCGTATTATACGAACGGAATGGAAAACAAAGGCTTAGAAAGATCCATGGACGTCATTGAGGACACCATGAAGAACTTTAATGGACAAAACGGCTACATTAGCTACAATGGGTTACATCATCAACCCAACGGGAACGGCAGTAAGTAGAAGCTTTAATACATTTCTTCTCCAGCTCGAAATAGACTAGAATTTTGGCTAAAGGAGCTAAAAGTACTCCTAAAGTAGTCTCATTACACTTTTACGAAGCAACTGCCAGAAAATTGTGTCATGAATATTTGATGGTGAAGCTTCTACTTTGATGTGCTCTTTCAGAAACTAATTTGTGGTACTTATTTTCTTCCTTTCTAGATATTCCATATATTGATCAGAATAGCTACTCTAACTCCAACAATGGAGGTTCCGTTGATTCCCAAGACTCGTTATGGAAAGCCGCCCAAATAGTAGTGCCAAATGATCAGCAACAGCAACAACATCATAACAACATGATGCAACAGCAACAGCAACAACAGCAACAGCAGAATACGCATCGAGGCAATTATGAGCATCAGTATTCTGATGAGTATGTTCCTTATGAGAATCGCAATAACTATGTCACAGACCCTTATGGGCCTATCCCTAAACCTAAGAGAAGACTGGATCTCATCGGTACGCCAAAGTTCATGAACTATAATAGAGTTATTACCTACCTACTTATTTTGAGCAAACTTTTCCCTTTCTTACCAAACTCTTCCTTTATGATAAGAATATTAGATTTTGCATACATGATCCAGAAAGTTATTAATATCTTTGTTCTCTCTATCTTTCTAGGTGATTCACCATACCATGAGCTAAGTGGGTTGCCCGACCCTTATTTACAACAACTAGACTCTACGCAAGAAGACCCATCAAATAGAACACAACAAGTGACCATGTCCTTTGAAGAGTCACTTGAGAGCGGATACTCCACGCCGAATTCAAGAAGTCGGAGAGTCATTCGGGAAATCATCGTCTAACGACAATCGTGCCAATAGCCATATTATATTACATTAATTATTATAAAGTTTATTTAGTTCAGTTATCAGACTCAGTTTTTTAATTGCAAAGTTAACGTTGCTGCACTAATGAATTCTGTTCAAACACTTAGTGCAACGAACGATTTATGTACAGAAACGTTTGTACATTAAGCTTACAATGATTATTTTCCAGATTATATATATAACTACTAAACTGCAGCCGGCAGCTATTTGGATTGTGTTGTATTTCGTCTGTCTGTTGTGTTTGTGTGTTGTTTCGTGTTTATGTGTATTTATTAATATCGTTTGATAAGCTATAAATGAATTTAATATGCAGATTCAGAATCCAAATCCCGCAACTCTCGTTTGACGGATTTACATGAATTTAATAAACGATGAGAGTCTACAGTCTACCCACTTACAATTTACTCTGTGTATTATAGCATCTTCTTCTGTCTTTAGTAGATATCTTATATATGTACCTATATGTATATGTAAAAATGTAAAGTAGTGCTCTAAGTGTAAACAATAAATTTTGACTGTGACACGGTAGCAATTCTAGAGGCAAATAAATAATTATAAGATAGAGATAGTAGAACTATAAAATTATTAGTAGATAGAATTAGGTAAGGTCCAGTGTCCACCGAGTCGATTTTTTATTACGAGAAATGCTCAAGTGTTGTGTTGTTTTTGTGCAATTTTTATATAATTTACTATTTGTTGGTAAATTAACTTTATTATATTATCTTGTATTATTACTAACTATAAATACTGTATCTATGTACGTAAGAAATTCTAATTTCCCTTGATCTGTTGGAATATTATTTACTTATATGCGTTGCGCAGTCTACTTATAACCTTGATACTTTCTCGCAGCAGATATTTGCATAGGTACATGCTTATGTAATGACATGTAACGAAAAGTATTGTTAATGTCAAGGTAAAGTTGAATGAGGGACGTGCGTACAGTAAACTGTAATGTAATGTAAGTGGAAGAAAATTTACTTAAAATAATAGCTCTCCAGGGAAATGCTTATTAAAGAGAATGTAATGTAACGTAATGTACTTGAAATGCTCCAAGAGAGGAATAATGATTAATTATTTTTATATAGCGATCTCATCTCTTAAGTCTCAACATAAACGTCAACTTATTAAACCTGAGCACAAATAACATAATAACAAAAATATAAATTAATTTATCGAGATACCTACATAAATTATACTTACTATGTACACCTACAATAACTTACTACTTACTTACCTAGTAATACATTTATGTAGCACGCAAGTAAATAATTATTACTTATAATTGTTGCTCTATGATACAAATTACAGAATACTGTTGCAAACCAACACACAGTTTGCTAACATAAATAGATACATATTCCCCCTTGAATACTAAACAAATAGAAACTTTATTAAGAATAACGCCTTCCCTTTACTATTTGTGACTGTAAACTGTAACATTATTAAAGTCTATGTAAGCATAAGTGTTTAGGTAACAAAATTGAATTTCTCACATGAAACTCAATGAAGGTCAGACAACGACTCTCTATAAAACTTTGTATTTACACTGTTTGCTGTATAGTTGCATTACATACTTAATAACTATTAGTTAGCAAAAGCTTTGTTAGACAAAAATGTTTTATAACTCCTTAAGTATTTAATCACTGAATCGTTACTACACGTGTATTCTACCATTGTAAGTGAAAGTAATCAACTAATTATATAAATTACTTTCTCCATCCCAATATCGAAACAAAAACAAACCATGGAAAAACGAAAAATGCCATTTTCTAAATCCCCCAATGTCCATGAACGTTAAAGTCTATTCCACCCAACTCCAAACTGAAATGCAGAATTACGTAAAGTAAAGTGTGTTAGATAACGCATTAGTAAATGTGTTATCTTTTTACGAAAATGAATTCAAAGGATATATGCGATTTAATCCAGATAAAATTAAGTATATTAAAACTAAAATTAACTAACATGACTTTAACAGCTGAATTGTGTAATTTGATCGAAATTTAACTCGATTTTTCAGCATTTCGTATTTTGTACCTTCCTATTGTTAATCATTCATGTGTGTAATTCTTATTTGTAATTGACTTTTTGTGTGCATCTGTGTAGCTATATTAGAGTTACGTTTAGAACGTTTAGATTAGTTATAGAATCCAATGTAATAGCAAAGTTCAGAAACGCTTTTGTAAGTAATATTTATTAAGTGTAGGTACTCTTATTTTTAGTGTGTGCTGAATTAATTAGATAGGTAAAAAGATAATTAAATGTACATATATTAAGCTTGAGAAAGAGTGTATGTGAATGAATAATAATTATATAAATACCTACTTAATGTATGTATATCATATTACTGTAATTGTAAATAGTAATTAGGAAAACCTGGTCTGGGTGTGATGTGATGCTGTATATGTACATTATAAATTATAAGCCATATTATAAATGAATTGTATTGTAAATTGTATGTTAACTTTAAATGCATATACTACTACATACATGACCGTAATCCGTTTCGTTCACAAATTATGTATACAAATATCTAATAATACAATTAATAGTTAATTATAAATCTATTATTATTAATACCTATATTAATGCACCTAATAGATGTTTAGGATTTGAAAGAAAATATATTTCAATGCTCATGAATTCTTACTACATGCGATTGCGATTTCAAAACTAGATGCATTGGTATACATACATTTCGATTTTAGGCAAAGCAGAAGCAACTAATTACCATGATGAATAAATATGTTACACAAAGTCTGTAACATATTTGACGCAGTAGTAATTACTATAACTTTTGAATTGAATATTATCACTAATTAGATGAACTTTTATTGTATTTAGATTATGAACAGTATATATTATAGATTCAAAAGAGATGTGTGTGATGTACAACGTAAATGAGCCAAATGCGACATTTTTTGTTAACTGATAGAAATAATATTGTAGTTTCATGGATTCTACATGGATTCATGGATCGATAAATGTATGTGTTCTTAATGTAAAATAACTACAATATAGAAAATAAATCAACATCTTGTCCTGCGAAATCTGAAACTGTTCTAGTAATTTCTCATGCATTTCTCAAGCTCATTGGTAAATTGGCATATTCATAGCTCAGAAATTATAGATTTAATACGGTTGTCAAGGTATAAAATATTTCAATTTTTTTTTGCTAAAATATTAGTCCCTATAATTTATTGACCTTGCATTTTGTAATCTCACCTTGTCCAAGAAATCATCGCTTGCTTCATCTTTTTGCAAGTATATTTATATTTATCTCTATCACTGACGAATTATCATCATGAATCAACTACGTTTCTGTATTTTTTAACCAAAGAAACAGCATTTTGTAACACAATCTAAAAGTAGGATAGGACAAGCTTTTACTATGGTTTCGCCGTCCCCAGGGATGTCCCTTGATCTAATCTTGGCTGCGATAGTAATTAGTATTTTTGCTGGGTTCGCAAATGCAGCTGCAGCTTCTGGGAATTTTTACAAGGTGCTTCCGAGCTTAATCCCTGATGACGAGGAGTTGCAGCTTTATGAGAGAAAATCAATTTGCATAATTCAAGAGGATATCAACGCAGGATATGACAGAGGTAACAGTAGCTGTAACAATTAATATTACATGCTAATACGTTTCCTTCAGTTGACTAATCTCTTGGTAAATGTTTTAAATGAAATGGAAACTTGTTCAATTTTTATCAGAACGGGAGTGCGAACCCTTCAACAGAAATTACCTGAGATTTTTCTTCAGTCTTTTCTTCATCATAGCATGGGGAGCTATTGTAAGAGTATCCCTTAAATTCTTCAGAGTGAATGTACCGTATACAGTGGTTTTGATCATCACGGGATTATGCATTGGAATGGGGACGAGAGTTACGGATTCAGCTTGCGTCGAATTCAGTGTCTTCACAAAGATAGCACGGACACCACCGAAAATTATTTTACTGATATTTTTACCAGGTATGACTAGACAAATAATGTATATATGATTTCACTAACCGCATAAATACTAATCACTAAATTATTTTTTTTTTAAATTTAGTTTTGATATTCGAATCCTCATTTGGGATGAAAGCCCACGTTTTCTGGAGAAGCATCCTTTCTGTAAATAAATTATGATTTTGTATACCAGCTAATTGAAATGATAAATATAACCATCATAAAGTCAAATGCGTAAACTGTATTGAGACACATTTACATACAGATCCTATTGCTTGCATTACCTGGAATGCTGATCACGACAATGCTAACAGCCATAATTTGCCAGTACTTTTTATACGAATACCATTGGTCCTTTGTCACAGCGGCTTTATTTGGATCCATCATTAGCGCTACTGATCCTGTTGCGGTTGTGGCCATTTTAAAAGAAATCGGTAATTAATTTTTCATATTTTCTCATACCTTGATATTTTTTTAATTGTGTACGATAATTATGTAGAGTATCATGGGAATATTTGATACACTTTTTAGGAACATCTGAGACGCTTTCAATTATTGTCGATGGAGAATCCTTATTAAATGATGGTGTTGCTATTCTTTTCTACGAGATTTTCATTCAAATTGTGAAGGAACCGGAACCAGAAGAGGGACAAGGCCTCTCCATTTTCTTGATGTTCTTGCGAATCACTTTAGGAGGTCCACTTTTGGGTTATATAACCGCAAAACTATCCATTTTCTTTCTCAGGAGAATTTTCAACGATGCTGCAGTAGAAGTTACAATTACACTGGCTGCTGCCTATCTGACTTACTACGTTGCGGAAGAATTTCTAGGTATTTTTTAATTCAACAGTCAATTAGACAACGATAACATTACGTAATATTGGCATATAGTATTTCTAAAGCTGGATATTGTATTGCTTGGATTTTCCAGGTGTAAGTGGAGTAATGTCTGTAGTAATATTGGGAGTAATCTTGAGTGCCGAACGAACTTGCATCAGTCCAGAAGTTCAGGGTCTGGTACATCATTTCTGGGAGATGCTGGGATATTTGGCTAACACCGTTTTGTTTGTTCTTGTGGGCGTTGTTATCTCGGAGACAGCAATAAACAGTTTCACAAAAGAAGACGGATATTACTTAATATTCTTATATATTATGCTCAATATTGTCCGGTACGTTGTCTATAAATAGTATAATTGACCTAACTGTAGAATATAAAGTAGCATTTTTATTTTAAAGTTATTAAACTACCTTATGTATTAGGTTATTTATGATCGTACTAGCAAGCCCTATCTTGGGAAGAATTGGATACGGTCTCAGTTGGCAAAATATGGCTGTTGTAGCATGGGGAGGTCTTCGTGGAGCAGTTGGAATGTGTCTAGCTCTTCAAGTTTTCAAAGATAAAGAGCTTTGTCAAGATATAAATCTAGGACCCAAGGTGGAATATTGATACCTACTTATTTTGCATTCATATTTCCTAACATTACAATCTTTGAATACTATGAACTGTATTTTTATTCAGTTTCTTATTCAAACTGCTGGAATTGTCATTTTGACTTTACTCATAAATGGAACCACAACAAAAGCTATGCTGGATATGCTTAAGCTTACGGAATTATCTGTAGGAAAGATTCAAGATATGGCAAATGCTGTTAAGCAAGTGGAAGCAGCACAAATAAGAACTTTAGCTATGCTAAAGCATGATCGTTTTCTAGCAGATTCCAACTGGGATCTCGTCCAAGAATATACAAACATCAATAACCCTTATGAAAAGGTTACCTGCAATAATATTAATTTTTATTTCATTTTTTCATTCTTTACGAAAAAGCGTAAGTTTAATTAATTAGTATTTTAATCTCTAAAATAATATTTCTAGTCAAAAGTTAAGAAAACAGGCAAATCAAAAAAAGTCCCGGTGAGACTTCCCAGCTTGCTGACTTTGAATGAAAACGTGAAAAGAATTGCTGTCTGTCCGAATTGCGATGAAAAAGTGAGGAGTGAGCCTTCGGGAGATGAGTACAGAACGCTGACAGAAGAAGCTCGTCTCAGATTAATTAAAGCCCTTAAGGTATCCTGTTGGAGACAGTATGAGCAAGGTGTCCTAACGGAAGAAGCTGTACAAACCCTTGTATCCGTTTTGGAGAGTACCGAAGACAGAGAATATCAGATGCTTCATTGCAGCGAAATAGAGAAATACTGGACTATTAGGGGGGTTGTACCATGGGTTCGTAAAAAACTTCAGAAGCTTATGAACAAAATAGACGAAAAAATTCCAATTCCCCCAAAAGCAAGGTGAGGATATTTAAAATATAATTTTAATTTATGGTTATAACTGAAAAGGTCATTATGGAATTTCTTAATTTAAAACACTTAGGTGGCGAATTCCGTTTTACAAAATGACAACGCATCCGGCATTTGACAATACGATACATGTTATTGTTCTTTGCAATATGATCCCAGTTATTTACGAAACAGTTCTGATTTTCAACAGCCAGCAAAGCGAATTGACTACACACCAAATTTTGGCATTTTTCTATACAAACATTGTTTTTACCTCAATCTATGTTCTAGAATTTCTCTTCAAGGTACTTTACTTACATATTTACTTGCTAAATATCTAACTAAACCATATCCACTTTGTAAATGTTTATATTGTGTAAAAAACTAACTTAATTTTTATTTTATCAGATCTTTGGACGTGGTTGTGCTGACTATTGGTCCTCAGGCTGGAACCTAATTGATATGCTTGTTTTGATTTTGTCACTTGTCGAAATTGGATTATCAGTAACATACCTTCCCGATGTACTGCATCACAGTAAACAAAAGAATTTTGCTGTGCGGGATTCAGAGTATCTCAGATTCTTAAGATTTGTTCGGCTATTCCGGGTTGCAAGAATAATTCGTTTACTTCGGGTACACATAATATCTTAACTGAATTTAATTCTAATTCTGTATCTTGGAAATTTAATTGTCTTTTTTATGCAAAATAAGCCGGCAGTTCCTGCTATAAAGGGTTTCTTGGACAGCCGCATAAATCTACAACTGTTTCTTGGATTTGATGTTGGAAAGGGATTTGTGTGGGCCATAGATGATGTCGTAAAATTTTTACCGCAAATGGTGGAACATCCCAGAGTATTGTCCAAATTGAAATACACTTTGCATTACGAAAGATTGGAAACAATTCGTTCATTAGGTAATGTTCAGGTTTCAGGCTACGGGTAATACAAATCTTTGAATTTCTATGTAGAAAGGAAATTGATAAAAGTGTATTTTGTAGGAGTTTTGAAAAAAGATCACCCTGGTATTGCCATTGCTGTTAAAACTCGTCACACCAGTCGTTCAATTCTAAATCACATGCGAGAGAGTCTCTACGAACTGAAAGAAGATGGTAATTTATATATTATGCAAAAAATGTTCTGCATCTAGATTTCTGCAGTTGCACGTACATAATAATTATCTCTGATGTATTTTTCCAATTCAAGGTTTGGTGGATGAGAAAGAATTTTTATTGGTTGTCCTTGCTTTGGAAGAAAGAATGAAACGGCTGTGGGAGTCTCCATCCTATATCCCACCTCCAGAACCAGAAACGGTTCTCCGTAATATCACTTGGGCTATTGGAAGTGAAGATTTGCAAACTTATATCTTGGTATGTTTGAGTTGTAATTTTACATGTAAATATGTATATACCGTATAAATATATAATGGCCATCATTCTTCGTTTCTAGGATAATGCAACTTTATTAAGCTTCAATAGCGGTGATGCCCTATGCAAAAATATGGATCCTCCAAATGGAATTTACGTTATGGTTTCCGGCCTCATTAGATCTCACTATGAACCAACAATCGAAGTTATTAACGTAAGAAAATATTACATAATACAATATGTATCTTCGCATTGAATGTTTTAAATTGTGAATAGTTATTGTCATATAATTTAAAAAAAGGAAAGCGACGAATTTGGAAAACTTCCAATCATGGAAATGTTTGAAGACTTGAGCTACGACTATGAAACTCATGACTTCTTTTCCACTGGTTATGTAATTGGAGAGATCGGAGTTCTCTCTGGTCTGCCCCGAAATTCGAGTATAACCTGTGAGACTGATATCATGGTGTACCACATTTCTCAATCGGCAATGCAAAAAGCTCTGGAGGCTTTCAATGATCCGTATGATTCCCTGGAATCGAGAATGTGGCGTTCCTTTGGCATTCAGTTATCAACAGCTTTCCTTAGTTCTCATCCCAATTATATTGTAAGAGTGGCAAACTATACTATACCTTAATTAATAAACTGTATCACACACAGTTATTTACGTATTACAACTTTCAAACAATTCCAGTATTAATATTTATTATTTAAACATTATTACAGAACTGGAGCATTGAAAAAATAAAGGCACAGTTAGAGCGTTCGGCAGTTCCAGCTGCAACGAAAAAATTGGCAATGATAATTCCTGACTTTATTGAAGAAGTAATTGTGATTTATGGTCAAGTGACCAATTTTAGTAACCCAGACGAAGCATTTACAGCCCCATGCATCATTCCTCACTCAGTAACTAAACTCGCTGGTGTAAGTCTGTTAAGTTAATTGTATTATTTTGTCCGCACTCCACATTGCAATGCAAGTAATTGCAATATAAATAATTACAATGTTCTATTCCATCTTCAAATAGGCAAAAAATTCAGACATTTTGCCGAGACTCCTGATAATTTCTAAAGAATCGATGGAAGAAGAAACCGAAGATGTTGAGATAGTTGGATCTGCTCTATCTATACATAAATTGATTACACAGGCTGCTGTTATGCGTCAGGATAATGATGTAGGCATTGTTTACTATTTACACTATTTACAAGAACAATTTGCAAATACAATTTATGCTATTCCTCCTATTTATCTGTAGTTTCCTGATTTGCTATAATTCAGTTGTATATAAGAATATGTAAAAATGTAAAATATGTATATTCGTTTGTGGAAATTAGCGTGGGAGTATGAGCAAACAGAAACGTCAGTCTATGGCAGTTAACTTTGGGGTCAATGCAAAAACTAAGAAAAATTTGAGAAAGCTGAGTGAGAAAGAAGACGAGAAAAGAGCTTCATCCTCCAAATCTGAGCAATCACATACTTCCAAAAGACATTCCCGAGGGGACAAAGCTGTATAAACTACTCATAGATATTTTCATGTACAATACTACACATATAAATTGTAAACCTACCTAAAACTTTTCCGATACATAATATGCAATTAATTAGTTGCTATTAATGCTTCATAGCCCTATAAAGTAAACATATTTGAGAAATTGGCTATTAATAATGGCAGGATACATGATGGTATATTATGAATTAACAATAGAAGATGCATAATATAACTGATTTTATATGTAAAATTGGTAAACATAAACTGTAAATTGAAAGTCGTAAATATAACGCTTGTATTAGACAAATAAAGGTTATAGTGGAAGTATAATCTTTTTAATCTTGACTTTCCTCTGTCCAGATAAATATATACAATTGACAATACTTGTTAGATGTAATTTAATTTAGTCTGACACACTGCATAAATACAAATAGATAGAATACAAATTCAAATTGAGATTTAGCAACTGATATTTCAAAGATAAATGTTAATATATCAGAATTGTTTACTACATGATCATTGGAAATGATAGCGATAACCATTAAAGTTAATAATTATTGTCTATATCTATATAATCTGACTAAAACAATCCTGCTGGGTATTGTTACGAGCAGCTTTTGCAATTTTCTAGAACCTTTGAGGAAAATTATAACATTTTGACGCAATTTTATCGTTCGCACTTCAGATTCAATCAAAAATCTCTTCATTCATTGCTAGCATTTCTTCATTTATTGCCAAAACTTGTTCAGAAAGATTTTTAAGCACGCTTACTTCGCTTTTGATAGCAGGTTTCTGATACACTGCCACACTATGCCTTCTTTTGGGTGGTTCTGGTGGACGTCTTTCATTTTGAGGAGTCGTTGCAAGCATTCGAGTTAAATATGTATCCAGATGCCTTCCCATATCGACATTTTTGGAAGAGGTTGATGTTGGAAGAGCAACAACATTGTATAACGAGTCATTTTTCCGACATTTAAAGTCGAATTCACTTTTAGGGTACATCTTATAACCTGGCACTTTATCCATGTCCTGAGTCCATTGAAACTTAAAAGCGTACTGCGAATCTATATCGCTTTTCGTAACAACTTCTTTTGTAAGCTTCTGACTATTCTTCCTTTGCGATTTTCCCGGTTGTATATTATTATAATCATAACTGAAGGATATGAATGGAATGATTAAAGATTCTATACTCTTCTTAAACGCTGATGGATCATTGGAAAGATCAATTTCTTCTTCTGGTGGTAGCATATTATATAAGGAAATATTTGGTGGTGCTGTACGAAATTTGTGATTCAGTTTTCTCAGTGGTGGTACTGGTGGAGGGGGCAATGGAGGTTCTGGGTAAGAAAACGATTCCATTGAATCTACATCACTCAAATCCGTTACTTCTGAACTATTTGCGGTTGTATTTATAGCTCTTAGGCTCAAAGATCGCCTGATTCCTATTAAGTCACTGACTAGACTACTTATCTCTGTATCACACGAAGAAACTATGGAACTTAAATTGGTAGAGTTCATTCTAGCAGGTACTTCTGGAATTTTAACATTCTTAGCTTTCTTGCATCCGGTTGTAATGGTAAAATCTGGGGCTTCCACCATGTTTGTGCAAGAAGCAAATTTCTCCGTTATCCTATCTGCAAATTCGAAATCGTACAAATCTGTTGTGTCAAATGCCAATTTTAAGGGCTTCCTTCTGATTTTACTGTCTTTGCCATTTGGGTCCGCCATCGAAAGGAACCCTTTGCATGCAACTGTTAATTTAGCTAATGATGAATCAATGAAATCATTATGGATTATATAATATGGATCCTCAAATAACGTATAAATCAGTTTATTCATGGTCGAAGAATTTCCCTCCACTGTTAACTGACTAAACTAATCCTAAAAGTCGTTTTCTATGACAACTTTACATGTATTTATTTATGCGTATGCTTTATTCGAAATATTTTTAATAATTTGCTCCGAATATTGTAGGTTGAAAGTTAAAGGACGAAGGAATAGGAAAGGGAAGATGCATCTCTTGAAGAACTAAAATAATCTTACGTAGTCCTAATTAATACCATCTTAGAACACAAAAGTAAAGTACCTACTGATAAGTACTTTGTCATAAAATAATTTATAACATATAATAATTAAGATCCTGAGGATTTAATAATGCCGACCAAGTCAAAAGGGAAGCGTAAAGGGAAGAAGAGGGGAAAGAAGGGGAAGAAGAAAACTAAGGTGATCCCGGACCCTTTACCCTTACATGTTCTTACTGAAATTTACAAGAACATCGATTCTCTAGCTAAACAATTACTAGATGCGCGAATAATTGCTCGGAAAAAGCGAAAGGAAGCTGAACTAGTAGACAATGAACTTCAAAGCTTGAAAAGAGATGATGTCGTTTACCGAGAACATTTGCAGGGTCTCCTGGATGAAGTTATGGAGAATCTGTTGGACTTTCAGTAAGCTTATATTTATGTGTAATATTAAACTTACCTACATACGTGTAAATTGTAAACGTGTAGGTATAAGTTGTAAAAATAAATTAATTCTGTAGAGCTCGCATTAACAAGGAACGCGAATCTATCGAGAAAGAAGTTATTAAAGTTAATGCTGATCTTCAAAAGAGACTTGAAAAAACACTACAACTCATAGAAGAAGGCGAGAAGAGAATTGAAGAATTGACAAAAAGTCTCAAAGAAATGCAGCCTCTCAAGTAACAAAATTACAGATTAGTATTAAACACTACTTAAATATTTATACAATATAGTAATTAGCAGATTGTTTTAATAAATTCAGAGATATGGTGGCGAAAACAATGGAGAAACTACAACTACTAATAGAGGAGTATAACAGACTATGTATAGAAGTCACTATCAAAACAACTCATCTGCGAAATCAGTACCTAAAGTAAGGGATGATCTTATTTTTCTCTTGGGATGATATACAGATATGTAATATGAAAAACTACATGTAAAAATGGTATCATGACACATAATTGAATTTTTTGTAGTTACCGTGCAGATTTGTACAATTATTTATATGAGCAGCTTCTGTTCCTAATTTCAAAAGTCCGGTCGTATTTAATGCCGATATTGTGGGAACACATGCAAAAGCTGCAAATGAGAAATAGATGCCATAGATGGGATCTCATACAAATTGATGAACTTAACTTCGTAAGTTCTTAAATTGTATAATACGTGTATAGCATAAAATACATAGTTTAAATAATTATATCCAAAACAAATAAATATTATATTTTCTTTAGAAACTTTTGGAACAGCGAAATCAACTTTTGAAAAAAGTGGAAACCCTAGATGGCGAAGAACAATACTATGGAACTGATTGGGTATTTGAAGTAAGTATGCACTGTACAATTTTATAGCATTATAATTTTCATTCATGAATGTTTTGCAACTCATAAGCATTTTTTGGCATTATTTATAGAGGCTGAACTCAGTAAAGGTAAAATACAAAGAAGAGCAGCAGCGCTGGAAACAAAGGCTGCGGGAAGTATTTAAATATCGAAATTTAACCCAACATTACAAAAAGAAGCAGGTGGTTGCTGTTGAAAAAATTCCTCCAAGAGTGGTTACAGATTTCCGTGAGTTTTTAAGGAAACGATTGGAAGCCATTTCCGAAGCTAAAGAAAGGCAAGAGACAGTCGACAGAAGACGAGAGATTCAAAAGAAAAATATGCTGTTTTCAAAACAACAAAGTACAGCTCGCCAGAGAAGAGCTGAATATACCGAATTCCGTAAGATTGTTGGAAATGAAAAAGACACCCTAAAAAGATTAAGATATTTACAATTTGCATGTACATATATTGGCACTGGTTCTTAATTAACAGGTACTGGAGGTGGGCGTCGTGCTGTTGCTACTGCACATCATGTGCAGCCTGAGTATGTTGAGTCGCAATCAAGGGCGTCGTCGGTAACCTTATCGAAAATGAGTACCGTCTCATTTACAGTATCAGAAAGTTTTGAACATTTGGAGGATGCCTTCGACGAACATGAAGATGAAGAAGAAGGAGACTTACAACATACAAGATCATCCGTCCATGTCAGACGCTCGATTAGAAACAAGCTATCAGTAGCTAGTAAAATGTCAGTAAGATCTGTAGGTTCTAGACATCAGTTAAAAGAACGTACTTCTATTGCTGATGTCGAAGGAGCCCCTAACCAACAAAAGAAACTCTCCAAAGTTCCTTCTCATCCAACAATCGATGAAGGTGAGGAAAATGATGACGAAGACGATGAAGAATGAAAAGTCGGCATTATCGCCACGATGAATCTGAATTTCGCAGATCTAAAATATGTTACCATTTACACCAACAAAACCGATTCCTACACTTCTGCTATCTATCATTATTATCAGCATAATATCTACACTACTTTTATGTAGGTATGGAGTAATTGTTTGCAATTATCAGTCAATATCATGAATGCAAATGGCAGAGGGATAGGATAGACAGGTTCATTAACATCCTTATTACAGATGTTAACGTAAATAATCACGATGGATCGATTCCCCCATCTTACAATGATATCGTACTGTCGAATCAACAAATAAAAGCATATCCAAGATGCGTACGTAATTAAACTACTGGCCCATCTCCCGATCTCTGTTCGTAACTCCTTATCTTTGGAAACCCGTATCTTCGTAAATATTTTTACAAACTTA
>JAQFYC010001592.1:0-32561 GCA_034694165.1 Tomocerus mixtus | reverse complement strand
AGTACGTATAATTGCGCGAAGCGCGAAATTTTTTCCATTTTTTGTCAATTTTAGGTTTAGTTTTCAAGTATGATGAATTTTTTTTTTCTTTTATTGCCAGCGCGGGGCCCCCCAAAGCGCGGGGCCCTGGGCGGTCGCCCATCCCGCCCATGGGTTAACCAGGCCCTGTCGAATATTATATAGGGTTAATTTTAGATTGGCGTTCTGACAATAGCTATAGGTATTATAGTTCAGAGCTAGAGTATAGTAAATAATTATTGCTAAAATAAGGAACTATAATATAATCCCGTCCACTGAAACTAAAATTAGACAAACTATTTTTTTCCAGAGAGAGGCATATCGCTATGAAAGTTATGCGAAAAACGTCCAACAACTCGTTTAGCTTCGCAATTGAAGTTCAAGCCTTTGTGCGGCTAGATAAGAGCGATCCGGATCGTATAATGTAAGTTATTTGTTAGCATTTGCACGAATATTATGTAGATCATTTTGGAATTTCCTAATAAAACCATAATTGACCATTTTAAACAAAGTTAATTCTGTGTTGTTGTTAAATCTCAGGAGCAACTGCGTCAAGTATCTGGATTCCTTTTCAACAAACAAGCACTACTTCTTGTGCATGAATTTATTGGGAAAATGTTTGTACAGCTACATGGTAGTAGTAATTGTGATTATAATAATTATCCCAATTAATAATTAGGCTACAAAATTTAGGATAATCATCATAAATAATTGTTTTTGAGTATTGTAGAACGAGTATGATGGAGTTGGAATCGCTATTGAAGGCGTTCAGCATATTATGAAGCAGATCTTTAAAGGAGTCGAGTTTCTCCACTCTATCGGGATAATCCACACAGATTTGAAAACGGAGAACATCGTATTTCAGTCAGTGGCTGAGGATAGATGGCCGATTGAGAGAAGGTCGGTGAAAATTATCGACTTTGGGAATGCAGCATTTAAGGAAGATAAGAAGTTAGACTTCCAGGTGACAACTGCACTCTACAGAGCCCCGGAAGTTTGGCTGCGGAATATATGGGATGATAAAATTGACATGTGGAGTATGGGCTGCATTTGCCTTGAACTATACACTGGATCATTTCTCTTCCAAACTGTCCATATACATTCTTACTTGAGATCGGCTGAAAAACTCCGTGACGAAGAGATTCCCAAAAGGTAAGGTCAGGTTTGTGTATTATTGTGTATTTTTGCACACAGTTTTTATACGTGGTTCACATACTTGATATATTAATGTCAATAATTATTTCCATTTTAGCATGAGAAATACAAGGAATGAATTTATCTTTGACGCAACTGGAGAATTGGAGTTCTGCAAAGACTGTGAGCCAATTCTGGATATGACACAATTGTTGGTAAGTGCGTTTGCTAAAACATTGCTGTAAGTATATACTATCTATAGAAATTATTCCACATACAATGCAATATATTTTACCAGAAATTGCAGTGAATATAATAAATGCAGTGCATTCCATCAAGGACTAAGGAATTTCCATAACAGAACGTCTGTTTGGCTTACATGTAAAAACATAGCATCTATATGCAAAAATAAATACAAGGAATTCTCGCAAAAAGAAAAAAATGCTGAATTTTTCAATAGTAGTTATCGTTAGTTGGAAAGACGCTTGTAGAAATGTTTCACTTGTTTAGCTACAATGTACATAACATAATATTTTACCTGTAAATGTCTTTTGAAACAGTATTACATTCAGTAATTTTTCTACATTAAAGGATGTGATGAATTGAAATTTCCTTAGACCCCAAAATTCCTTAAACTCGGAATGTACTGTATATATGTACTGTATAATATGTGAAAACTAAAAATACATGTTTCACTTTTAGGATCTCAATTACAATGATGAGGACATTATGCAAGATTTTCTGAAGCTATGCGACTCTCTACTCGAGATAGACCCAAATGAACGCATTTCTGCCACTCAAGCGGCCAGCATGGGATTTCTTCAAAGTTAGGCAGTTGGGCAATGCCCAACTGCCTAACAAGATTGTTTTTTTTTCTTTTCAAATAGGCCCAATGGCCTTTTTTACAGAATATTGTCCATTTTTAAAGTATAATATATTAAGAATAGAAATTAGTTATTATTCTCAAATACTTCAAATTATTGATTTTGAAACTTATTCTTATCCCTTCTTTGGAATGAAGTTTTTTGTTACTTACCTATCCATGATGTGTAATCTAACTTTTTGCTATAATTTACTGTTATTTTTACAATGATGCAAAATGCAAATGCAGACAGCTTTACATGATATCGAAATAGAAATCTTAGAGATATCATATCATTCTTAGAAATTTATTTGCCTGTGTTAATGTTTTATTTGTTTGAATTGTTAATATGTAAAATATAAAAGCAGATTTCCAAAAATAGATTTTGAATGTATAGGTACAGTTATAATTGTTACACGACAGTAAAGCTGAGTTCTACTAGCTGCCTATGATGAGGATGATACTTGAAGTTGACAATATCGTCAGTATCGTAGTATATTTGTATTTCCTTATTTTTCTTCTTGATGTAATGCGTTATTGGTCCCTAAAATTGTAAAAAGACACGAATGATAATCGTTATATAAAATTATTTGTGGAATTTTTTTTGAATAAATAATTGTGTAATTACATTTAGGGTGTAAGTAACAGTGTAGTGTACGTTCGGCTTTAAAGGAATTGGTTGAGGAAATTCAACATGGAAAACACTTGCAGGAATAACTCGTAATGTAGTTTTCACCATCCCCAAAGGTGTAGGCTGTTCTTTAAGCCAAATCCCTACAGTTATATCGTAAGTAATAGGAGGAGCAATGTCAGGACTTGGAAACCCGGCACTTAACAGCGAAATCGGATGATCTACCTCAAATCTAGAGAAAATTGAAAACTTTAGTACCAAAATTACTTGAATAGTTATTTACTTACACAGGATTTATGATGCTCTGCACCTAATTACAAATTACAAGATAATATTGGTGAAACATTCAAAAACTTACGAATCTTCCCTCATGTTGGTCATTTCATAGTAGTAAGGCTCATCTGTAAACCGCTTACAAAAGTGTGCAGTGTAGGATTTCTTGTAAGGTGCCCGACTAATATCATTAAACCATAATTTTGGAAGTTGATCTCTGCAAAAATGGAAATCTAATGTTACATTTTGTTCTTACTAATGATAAGTAAATAAAATTGATTCTATTATTTTTGTAGGTACCTTAAATCTTTGGGAATTGACATATGCTGATATAACGATACAAGTTCATCAGATAACAAGACTCTTTTCGGACAAACTTGCAGGGATATTTCTGTTAGGCTCATTACAGGAAACCTAATTATATTCAACGCCCAATTAAGTATCCTACGATGGTTAGAATGTGTTTGCTCCAAATCTTGTCGGGTGCACTCCGCTTCTGCCCATCTGTCAAACGAAAAAAATTAAGTTTGCTTTCATGAAAACGGAATAACTTTGTTTAAAATATTAATTGTCATAGCTAAAACAATTTTTAGTGTAAAATAAGATAATTTTCCTAAATAATGGTCATTTACCTCATTGCTGCGTCAAATAATTCAATTTCGAAAATATTTAATTCGTCCTGCTCAATGAAATGACACAATGTCTTATGGGTTACATGTAGAAAATCCTCAGTAGTAACAATTTTCCAAAAATTCCTAGAAAATAAAAACAATTTATATAAAAATTCATGGCAATGCTATAAGTAAATACTTTAAAAATTAAAAATGCAAAATATATCGGAAAATACATAACTGGCTTTTAATCTCCAAAAATATACATTCAAAATGTTGTTGGAAATTAGCATATTATTATGTGTAATTCTGCTCCTTTCCTATATATCTTATATGAACAGTTTGCTAGAATGGCCGTCAGCACCTTTTATATTAGGTTTGAGGGTTTAGTGAATATTTTTAGAGTCCAGCTTTAAATTTAACGACTGCCTGTTGTATTTGTAATTCCTCATGAAAATGTAATATTTCTAGACTAACTATAACTTACCTGTTAATGTAAGCATGAGCTTGATCTCTTAATTCTACTTCGTCCAATAGATCTGCCGCTTCATAAATAGTTAGTGCATTTGTTGATCTTAAATTCATGCTGAGTAGATTAGCAGTCTTGCGACTCAATTCGGGAATATCGTACTTTTTAGCTACGTATAAAACGTCAACGGGTGCATGATCGGCTTCTTTGAATTCCGAGTCGAATTCTCCACTGTAAATGAACTGAATAGGGAGAAAAACAGATTGGCCTGAGAGAGAGAGAAAAGAAAGACACACCTACATGCTTATACGATAAAAATTTATAAATTTTGGGAAACTGATCTCTAAATAAGGATTTTCATACCTTTAGCATAACTCTAAATGCATTTGGCTGTACATCTGGGATTGCAATTAATTCATCTTCCTTTGGAGCCAGATCTCCATGGAACATGGCTTCAAAAACACTGGAGCTGACAACCAACACAAACTTATGGGCAGAAATTCTTTCATGACACTCACCGACCACAAAGGTGACATCGTGGAACAATTTCTCTCTAGATAAAATGAACGAGAGTTTTTCAATGAGAGAGGGATGCTCATAACGCCAAGATGCAGACTCAGCTAAAGAGCGACGTCTGCCATGCGTTATTATACTTAATTTTGAGTCGTCTTTCCGACTTTCATATCTCTGTATTTCATACGTATTTCTCGTGTCCATCTTTAATTCCCAAATTCCTCTTTATCCTCCACAACTCCACAATGAATTCTGAATATACGGAAACTCTATCTGTAGCTCATCAACCAGATTTCTTCCTCCCACCAACGCAACACCAACTCCAAAAATATCAAGCGACAATTATTTATTTACTTAATTAACAATATTTATTGCCCACGAATTCTCTAGGAAATTAGGGAGCATGAATGATGGATGTTTCCAGAACACATACCAGAGACAAATAAACATATTCCAGTTCGAGAGTTCAGTTTATATTTATTATTCTCTACAGAATCTCCACTCTTTCATTTTACACATTAGAATAACTATGTACTTATGTAGTTGAGAATTAAAACCAACTGAAGGCAAGCCAATGCTGCAATGGCTTTCCATTTGTTTGCTCGAAGCCTTGCTGTTATGTACTAATGTACTGTCGAAAATTTTTCTAATTGACTCACTCAACTTGGCCTGGGCAGGGCATTCCATGAAAAACATTAATACACAGAAACATATAGACCTACGCGTACTATATTCCTTAGAAATAATCTTATTGACTTATTAAGAATAAACAAAGTAGTATGTATATCATAAGAAATCCCATTTATTTATCTACATCACCTATTACATAGCACACTATTACTCTGTGTGTATTTATGTTGAACGGAAAGTTCGATTCTGGACTGGACTGGAAATCAAGGTCCAACTTACGCAGTTTTATACTAATTAATAGTAAAAATACTTATTTTATGTACATAAGTATACAAACTATGAAATAATACTTGGGTAAGTAGTAAGTAAGCTTATTATGTATTTAAGTAAGTTATAATTACAAGTCTCGCCTTGTTTGTATTTCGCTACCCGCGCGTCATGTATGTATTTATTATAATTCCTCAGTCTTATATGGATAGATACATACAGTAGTGCCCTATGAACTCTATTCTGTCCCTCTTCTACGTAAGCACGTATTAGTTAATCCTGTTGATATAGTTTTAGGTAGTAGAAAAGCTAATAAACTATAACAGTGGCAAGTTTATCGCATTCATCGTAAAAGTAAGCAAACCATGTATCATATTTGATATGATTATTATTTAAGTAAAGACAAGATGAGAATTTAATTCCTCTTGAAGACTTTAGCAGGAAAAAGAGATAAGGAAAACCCAAGAGGATTATACCTACAGTTATAATAAAATACCATTAGTCATAATGCTCAGTCTGTGCATGCAAAAAGATTTGCATTACAATTATAGAAGAACGTAAAATTATGTAAAAGATATTTATTTATAGGTCATAACTGTAAATAAGTAACTTGTTTTAAAATCTGCATACCTTCTTGGCTAAGCGGAAATCAACACACCTTTTCATTTTACTTAAGAAATCATTATAAAACTCACAGCCAGGGATACGTAGTTGTTTTTGTTTGACGTGTAGATCAATGACATCCATTGCTTGTATTTGTCTATTAAGGAAAAACACTGAAAAATTTGGGATGGTGTATAATTACTACCTATAAATATAGTATTTACTGTACAGATAGTACACAAGATTTCTTTGTAAAATTAAAATGCCCAAGGCAAAACAATTATAATTACCTAAATTCCATTATGGTTTTCTGTATTTCTCCTACATTACGCAAGGACAGTAACATCACAATCTTAAGACATGACTCCAAGTTGTCCCACTACGTAATAATATAAAGATTAGGATGAATAGGATAACTGCTACTATCAGAGTCAATATTTGTGATTCATCCAGAGACAAGACATGCCTATGACCTACAATGCTCCAATTTAAACAAATATGTACTTAAAGATTAAATCGCAACGATTATACTATTGATACACGATACTTCTAGAACACTATGTAGTAGGTATAGGCATAGGCCATATAGGTACCTAATTATAGCCTACAAGGGTGCAAAGAAGGAATTTCTTATATAAATTGCATTTTTTAGAACAATCGACTTTCCAAAATTTAGTTAATTGAAGGGAAATCTAAAACAATGTTTTAATCTAAAGTTAGAATTTGTCTCAGATATTGCACCATCACCATATCTTCATATTTAAAATAAACCCCGCATCCGCAATAACTATGTGTAAGTAACTGCTTTTCTATAGAATACGATAAAGGCATCATCAAATGAGAGAATTAAATAGAAATACGCCTATGAATTATATGTGTAGTACAAAAAATTCAAAAAGATCATGGCTAGCATTATCATTACTAAAAAGAACAATATGATATCGTTTTACTTAATAATATAATATGTATCTGTACACTCTTGGATACAACTTACATACTGAATCATTGATAATGAAAATATCTGACTTTCTTCAAAAAGAGGAATAAATTAAAATGTTAGCATATTTTGCAAAACACTGAAAGTTAATTAAATCATTTTAAGTTCGACGTCGCGAGCGAGCGGTTGCAATGATTTCCATGGCTTTGAATTGCTCCCTTACAAATTGTGGTGTTCTCACCCCCTCAATAGTACTATATTAGAATATGAACTTCTCCGAAGAATTATCTACCTTTACAGTAAGCAATTAAAAAACTTTTGAATTAACAAACACGATTCAAGAAGTCGAATTTTTGTCATAAAATTCTCACAAATTCTGAAAATAGCAAATATATGCAATAAATAGTTAACAGTCAGTAACTACTTAAAAAACTTTTTTAGTAACCATATATATATATATATCAGGGGTCTGCGGTCATCAATGTACATACATTAGTTGCCTTTAGTTGCTTTAGCCTTTAGTTGCCCATTATGCATTAGTTGCTTTCGTGTATTTATCCCTATCATGATTGACTATACGTAACAATTTATATAACATTGACTAGTACAACAAGGTCACTGAAAAATTCTTATTAGATAGGTAAATGTTAACACATACACAGCATGTACTACTTGTGGAGTTAAATGTCCATTATTTTTACATTTTACGTTATACATATTATGCAATGGTAAATGATGGTACTAATCGCATATTATTTCATTATAAAAGCTAAGCTACTCATCAAGGACTTTATGATACACATATTATAAAGTATTTATATATAGATTGTCTTACTTGTAATCTCATTTTAGTATTCTGTGATAAGATAATGTGTAAGTAATACACACTATTCCATTTCATCTTCTGCATTAATTCTTCATGCATCTTCCAAATTTTCAATAAATTCATAAGGTTACTGTTGTTTTTATGGAAATATTTCCTACCCACTTTGCGAATATTTCGTTTTGTTATATATTTTCTTAAAGAAATGGATTCTTACGAAGTGATTATAATTGGTGGAGGTGTAATGGGCAGTGCCACGGCCTATTATGTTTCTAAGCATTTTGGAAAGGATGTACTCTTGTTAGAGCAATTTGATTTTTTACATAGACGTGGCTCAAGTCATGGAGATAGCAGGTACACCTTTTTGTAAATCTATTAAATTCTCATTATGTAATCAACCGTCCTGATAAATGCGGAGATTGAAATCTTTTAAAACTAATTGCATTAATAATCATAGTGTACCTAATGTATATACGTAATGAAAAAGCAAGTATTTCTATATTATTACACTTATTATACAATTAGGTACTTAAAATATTATTTTAGAATTATTAGGAGGACTTATCCTCAGGATCATTATACGGAGCTGATGGGAGATGCATACAAATTATGGGCATCTGCTGAAAAGGAATCAGGCACTAAGGTTTTCACTCGGACAGGCGGTATAGATTTTTCCCGTAAAGATAACGAAAATATCCAGAGTTTGATCAAAACAGCCCAGAAACATAAAATCGCATGCAAAGTCCTAACACCGAGTGAAGTCCAGACTAAATTCCCTACGGTGACAATTTCTGAAGATCAAGTGGGCGTATATAGTCCAGACGCTGGGATTCTCAATGCTACCAAAGCAGTTGCAATGTTTCAAAATCTAGCTAGAGAAAACGGATGCGTTCTTCGAGACAACATTTTAGTGACAGAGATCTACCAAGACAAGAAGCAAGGTCACACACAATCCAATTCCAGATTCTGCTCCGTCTTTGGAAAGACATGTAGAGGGAAGCCTCAGTTGACGACAGTCATCACAAGTCAAGGAGAACATTTCCTTTGTAAAAAATTAATAATTACAGCTGGAGCCTGGTCAAAAAAGTTCTTAATCAACATCGGAGTGGATTTGCCTTTAAGGGTTGCCCAAACTACTGTGGCTTACTGGACAGTGGAAAATCCGCAAGCTTATTCCTCAGCAAACTTCCCAGTTTTCATTAACTATGATAACGACTCCTTCATTTACGGCTGCCCTGCTCATGAATTCCCGAATATGCTAAAATGCTGTGCTCACGATGGGAAGGAGGTTGACCCGGACAAAAGAGACTTCCTACCCGGGAATACTGACTTGGAAAATATTGTGGCACCTTTTATTGAAAGAACATTTAAAGGTGTGAGCACAATTCCAGAAAGAACGGAAAGTTGTATGTATACCTGGACACCGGACGAAGATTTTGTCATTGACCAGGTCCCTTCCCATCCTGGAATTTTTATTGGCTGTGGATTCAGTGGCCATGGATTTAAACTTGCTCCTATTGTAGGCAAAATTCTATCGCAATTGGCCATTTCGTCCGTTCACCCCTATCCGAAATTGAAACATCATTTCTCCATAGACAGATTCAAGCCTAGAGCAAAAATATAATTGAGGGATATGTCTTGTCTCCATGGAACAAAATAAAAACTTATCCTACATGGAAACTGATTATTGCAGTCTAACATAATCTACCAAATTCTTACATTGCAATACCTGTCAAATAAGGTACTCGAACGCTACATGAAAAAGTTCGCAATAATTTAGGACACAATTCGCATTTTTGTAGATAAAGTATGAATTTTTATTTCGTCATCACATACGGTACATTGCCCACGCTTTAATATTGTTAAATATTTGTAAATATGTGTATACGTAATATAAACATACTTATTGTAGTACGTATTGTATTTTCTCATCTTGTTATAGATGCAAGCAACAGGCAAAAATATTATAGTATTTAATATTACACCCTTAATTATTTTCTGCTTAATTCCGTAACACAGATAAATTAACTACAATTGCAAAGAAGTGTGCATTAGTCAGTACCTACAATATACAAAGAAGCTTTTACATTGTAATAAGCAAGGTAGTTTTATATTCTACGTAGGCAATAGTACATTTACGTTAGGTAGGTAGTAGGTAGTTAGGTACTTAGGATATAAGATAAGTGACCCGAAAAAAGAAAACTTGATATTTCAATTCTCTCTGGGATTGCTTACGTTTACGGAGTTCTTTATAGGACTTAGAGCGAGCTAATAACAGCAATTGAAAACATCATTTAAGTATTTATCTAGGTACCGTATCTATTGTAGTACGTAAAACGTAGAGGTACTCAATGATATCTTAGTACATACAATAATGCTCCAATTTTTCATTACATTATCATAATTATTATAACACTTTATGTATGCTTATCGCATTATTATCGCCTCAATTTCTGAAACTTCACTTACTTTTCAGGTTTCGTTATAATTTATAATAATTTCATATAATATTAGGTACAAGCACCAAACTATTGAAAATCATCGTTGCTATTCGAAGTAACAAAGTAACATACAGTAAATCAAAATTCGGTACTACAGGTATTCCGGCCAAACAGTCCTTCAGTACTACTTACAAATCAGTACACAATGAAAAAGTTCATAAAAATAATGTTACAAATAAAGTATTTACAAAATATGAGCCCTAGAACTACATACTTACTTAGTACAATGCTATTTTCACAAAATCAGCTAAAATCATTAGGTATAATTAACAATTATATCTGGAGAAGGTGAAGCATACATTTTTCCTTCATGTATTACATGTATACAAATTGTGTGGCTGCTAACTCTCGCTAATTACCGCATTGATGGGATTACTTAGTATAATTAATACAGTTTTTAATATAGGTACTTTAGTACTTATGCACTTATTGTCAATTGTGTTGGCATTTGCAAAAATTTTTCTGAATATTTTCTGGATTGATTTGTTTACGTTTTGCAATATGTAATGCACGTCTCCTAAAATGATACATTAATTTATTAGGCAATTATTTTGTTACTTAAAGGAAGACCCTCAAAGTGACAAGAGTAAATACGAGTGATACTGTCGAAGGCACAAAGCCGCCAAGCACAGGGACCCACATGCGAATTTTCTTCTTATTTTACAGAAAAACTAACTTTAGTTAACCATTATGCAATTTACTTTAAATGAATAGATAGACAATTTTAGGCTCTTTTCAATTGTGTACGATAAATTAAGCTTATGTGATTAAGATAAGAATGGATATATGTAAACGTTGTGGAAAAACTGTGATAGGATTACAGTAAAATTAGAGGATTAACAAAGTAATCCTAATATTGCACAAATCTTTAAAAAGAGCTAACAATTCTCTATCAATGTAGCCGAAAGTATATGTAGCTATATTTTTTCTCCTGTAAAGACTGAAGGAAAACACAATGGGTCCACATGGCTAACACAGACTTCGCTGCCTGGCAGGCAAGAATATAATTACTACATATATTAAGTATACACTTACGGTATTTTATCTGCATTAATTGAATACAAACAAGATAACCCTTATATAAAAACTAACAAATTTACATCTAACAATCATCTTTCCATTTACATCTAACAATAGTGCCTAGGCAAAACTGAAGGCAATCCTTGTATCACGTTTAATGCATTGATTATAAAGTTAAAAGGTACCCCTTCACATATACGACGCTTAAATTCGTGCACTAAAATATAAACCCCTCAATTCTTGAAATAAAATTTACCGAGGCTTCACTGTTAACAATTATAACTAATTCGGTAGTTTCTCAAATTACATATAAACTAAGGTATCTATCAATTATATTAAAATATTACATGGTCTGACAAGTGCACAACTGTTACAATTTGAAATGGCAAAAACATGTGCTAGGAATTACTTACTTTAGGCTTTTGAAAATGTATATAATATTTTACTATTACAGTACTACTGGGAAATAATTAAGTTTAAACAAATGATATTATCTTTACAAACCTGAGCAGTATGATTTAAGAATAGGTCCATACTTATGTGTAACTTAATAATAGATTTTCGTTTTACAAAACACAGTTACACATCCATACTTCAATATACACATATGCGTACTTCAATATACCAAAGTCCTAAATTATCACAGTTTCATCCACTAATAGTAACAGCTATGAATACAGCAGTTTAAAGTTTAAACAAAAAGATTCCAGTAAACAAAAGAAGCTTTTGTTTTGAAAACTTTAATTATTTTCATGGAATTTTTTAGTTTTCGTGGAGTTTTTTTGTATTTCCGTAAGCTCTAGCTAGTGATGGGATCTTAATAAACCCTAAACTGGTTTTTAATTGGGGAAAGGTAGTTTTGAATAGATACTAGTATAACATATATAGCATATCATAAAGTTTTAAAGTTTAAGAGGTAGAGCACACAGAACTTACTGTACAGTACAGATACAGTACATTTCTTTCTCCAATTTTTTCCCTTGTCAAAAGCAGTTTACTTAAATGATTTTTTACTGTACCCACCATAGTTACTAACAATAACGCTCTTTCCTCAAACTTCACTCAATCTTAAATCTTAGACTTAGGGTGTCCATTCATTACAGGCAATATTTATGGCAGGCCTTATACACTTAACACTTTTTTGTCTTTTAAAAAAATAATGATTAGATTTCAACCCCAAAAGACAAAGTATTTTATAAAATTGGAACACCGCTTGGTATTATACGTGGCAAAATTTTGTTGAAAAACTCGTCAAACGTCACACATTTCAGGTAAGTATCTATAATACGAGACACAGATCAAATGCGTAGATCTGAGTGTTTCCTAATGAACTATTGTCTCAGAATCAGAAAGATAATTCGAATACTTTTGAGTAGTTATAGTAAAATGCGATAAACTAATTAATAGATTAGAAATAATTTTTTGTATTGCTCAGGGCACTAAAACGTGCCAACACATTAAATTAGTTTATAGCTCACCCCTGAATGGCTCAATGCAAATAATTTCCTTCTGACAGCACCCTTTAGTTTTGAAACTCGAGCAAAGGCTAAAATTTTCAAGAATGGCGACACACCAATAAACTGTAGATATTTTTAATATGTTAGCATTCAATTCAATAATTGCGAAAACGAAATGAATGTAAGAAAAGTAGGAATGACTAATAATTTATATTGTGGAGTAGGTACCGTTCGTGGTAGGTCTAGTATTAATTAAAGCAACAAGTTGACGACCTATTGGAATCTGTTTGCGATTGGTACCTAGGGCCTAGATTGACAGTTTGGCCTGTATACGGACGTTCAGTTCTAGCTTCTAGTTTTGCCCACCTTTCCACTGCGGCAATAAATGCCAAGTCAACATGTGTAGCATCTTTAGCACTAGTTTCTAAATAGGGCAAGTTTCCATTAGCAGTACACCAATCTTGGGCAGTCTCGTAGGCAACTTCACGCTTTTCAGGCTCCAGGTCATATTTATTACCAAGAACAATGAATGGAAAATTAAGCTTATCTCCGACGTCCGCATAATACAGGAACTCTTCGCGCCATGTGACTAAATTATTAAAACTATTCTTGTCGTCTAAGGCGAATGTCAAAAGACAAATGTCGGATCCTCGGTAGAATGGAGTCCTTAAGCTTTTAAATCTTTCTTGACCTGCAGTATCCCAAATCTAAAAATAATAATAAACTATGTTTCAATTCTTATTACCAAAAATTATCACCTAAACCTCATTATCTTAAAAAATAATTACCCTACTAGATATCGTCATCTTCATTCCCAAATACCTTTACAAATATTCTTCCTTGTAAGCAAAATGCCCTTACAAACAATATTATTTATAAACAAAATGCCCTTATGAACAATCTAGCCTAAAATCAAAATACATTTGGGAATGAAGGTGTAGCAGATGCTTAAAATTATAAGTTACCTGTATCGTATACATTTGCCCGTTCACTTCGATTTCCTTATTCAAAAACTCGACCCCAATCGTATGAAATGAATGTGTATCAAACCGATTAGAGACAAAACGGTTCATTAAACAGGATTTCCCAACACCACCATCTCCAAGAAGTATCACTTTAAGCAGAATATTTTTTCCAGTAGCCACAGTAGAATTGTTGGACGATGCCCCGCCTAAGTTCCGGACTGGCATCCTCACAAATTTTTGCTGCAATACAATTATATTTAATTATCAAATTTCCAATGAACAATGTTAAAATGCCGACAATTATTTAATTCCATTCCAAGTATCTACATACAATACAGTTGGTAGCTCTAATTTCATTTTTCAACGACATGAATAAATATCTTGGTGAGATTAAATTGGTATTGGTTTGACCATGTTATCATTTCAAGAATGAAGATAACCGAGATGATCCAACAGAAACCAAGAATGATATTATATTCTTCAACAACAGGCATACTATCTCTTAACTTATATTCATTTCTAATTAGTGAAATGGGTCAACCAGAGGAGAACCTAAATATTTTAATTTATTCACAGTAGTTGGTAGTCACTGTGGCCCACTCAAAACCTTGAACTTAGAGTGTGCACACTTTCCCACGCAATTTAATCTTTATCTTAATACATATATTACATAATGTGTCTAATCTAACCATTTACTTACCTAGGTTAAGTAGCTATTGTATATCTATTCTCAATTTTCCATTATTATCTTGAGGACACCTTTACAATACCCATAAATGATGATAAGCTATCTAACTAATCAAGGTCAATTTGTGAATTACCTAATTGAAAGTTGAATTTTGTGTCCAGTCCAGTTCCAGCTCCAGATATTTCAGTCGCACGAAACACTTTTGCAAATAAGTACCTATTGAATGATTTCACTTAGAATTTTTGCCAATTTGTTGATAATAAAATTAGCAATTTTGATAAGGTGGTGGATGGGAATAATTTACTCCTCTTTTGATACCAATATTCATATATTCCCGCTGGGAAAGATACACTTTTACATTATTATAATAGCAACAGATAGATTGCAGTTTTATTTAATACAGTTGCAGTAGCGTGAGATTTAAGAAGATTCCGCATCACAAGACCAACAGCAAATACTCATCATCATCATCATCACATCATATCACTATTATCTTCTTTACTTTACTGCATTTACTTAGGTAGTTAAATATGTACATACAACTTACAATAGAATTTCACAATGGAATGCAAATCACAACACAGTCGAGTAGAAGTCAAACCATTTTATAGTTATAGAATACAATAAATACAATAAGACGAGTATAAAATGTGTAGAATGCGTGGTAGACACTAGAATGCAATATTTATACTTATATTTTATACAATAACGAGGCCTGGCTGCGTGCTATGAGATTTTCCAAGTGCAATGGCAATTTGTACAATAAATGTTGCTAAATGAATTTCATGATGTGTGTGCACTGCACCATTGTACGTGCGTACACTATTATTGCATATTATCGTGATTCTGCAATTAGATGATGTATGTTTCAGTATTTTAGTCTCATTAGGTTTTGATAGGTTTGTTCGCTTTCGCTATGTATTGTGTTGGGCATGCACTTAGTAGAATAGGTAATATATGTCATAATATGCTTTTCCGTAGAATATAATTGTTTTATGCTACGTTGCATGAACAGTAACGTTCTTTGTAGCATCAAAAATAAAGCCTATAATTCTAAATTCTATCGGGGCGAAAAGAAAACAGAATTGCCACTGCAATGCGTAGCACATTTACTGTGTAATTAATACAATGTAACTTGTAAAACGGATAATATTAAAGAAAGAATCAATTTTCCAGAGAAACATGACCAGGGGAAGTTTTTGGAGTCATACAAGTGAAAATAACAAGCAGATTATGTTGTTTCACTTTTAGGTAAGTACAGCTGTCTGCAAAACAAATATGTAGTTGGACAACTAAATGAGAACAAATCTGTTTATAAATGTCCACCTGCCACCTACCAATTGCAACGCATTTATCTGCTTTCTTATCATTTGAAAATATCATTGCATCTGTGTTGGAACTCGATTCAAATAATTATGAAAAAATGAAAAGTTTTAGCAAATTTAAAAGCTGCAATAGATGTATTTTATGAGTATGAGCTGGCAATTTTGGTACCAATAAAAACAGCAATATTTTTTTAAATGCAATTTATTAATTTTTAGCAAACGATTTATATTTTTATAAGTAAATCATATTATGTACTATTAAGTAAGTAGGATACCTACGATATTACTACACTTACGACCATAAGATGCAGCAGGGATAAACACAATGTTTAGTTTTGCACATATCATCGGAAATCACAATAAAAAACAATTTGGTGAAATAAGGGCAGTAAACAATCATAGTACATCAGAGGAGAATGATGGGCAAGGTTTGGCTAGTGTTTTCACGTTGTCAAAGTCAACATCACTAAAGTATAATAATAATAAGATATTCTCAGGTATAAAGGAAGGAACATTATAACAAGGCTTAAAAATCATTACAAATAAATGATCTATTAGCGTTAAAGTGTACTTATCAGAAAAAGTAATAAGGCTTAAGGTAATTCACTCAAACTACCACAGCCCATATACTTATTAGTTATAAAATAGTTTCCTATGGAAAGATTTTAGGAAAACGTGACGGAATAATAAATACAAGAAAGACTTAATTAAAACCGTAAGCGGGCACTAATACAAAAATCAGTTGGGCATTGTATCGTATTGTTGTACTTGCAAATGAAGTGAAATTGGCTAATAAATGCAAAAATCTATTTACTAGGCTATATAAATGTATATTTGTGTATTATATACGTACTTATTCAATATTTATCATTGTAGCGACTTAGTTAGCTTAACTGGTTATCACTTTTCTCTTTGACAGATAATAAACTTCTTTCAAACGTTCAAACCTAATTACTGATATACAGATTATATAATTAATATAAATTCGTTCGTAATCGTAATAGTATTGTGTGTTTGTGTTTTGTGTGTATACATATATAATAATAACTAATTTCGTAATATCTTTATTTAGAGATACGATGTATTTGATAAGCATATGTAAGTAGACAATCATCATAATAATCAACGAGTGAGCTTATTGACAAGCAGGAATTACTAAACGGTAAATCCATTAAGGTAACATTAACATAATAGCCTAGCTTTCTTAAACATAATTGCAAATTAAAACAAGAACATCTATATAAATATGTGTACGTACCTACTACTTGCAAAAAACATTCAACAACTTAATTAGCTTATAATTACAACTAACGAATTGTGCTTCACACATAATAACATCTATTTATAATATGTATGAATTATAACAGCAGTGTTTATTCTAACATCAAGTTGCATTTATCATTTAAGGGCACATAGTAAAGCATTTAAAAGCAACGGTAACGAATTAATTTACAACGACCCGTGCGTATATATATAGTGTACTCAGGACAAACAATTAATTTTACTCACACATTATATTTAAACTTAAGTATTATACAACGGGGTGTTTATTATGTACTTTGATGGTGACGTAATTCTTATTGTGCAGATGATTTTCAGTTTCATTACAACCGTTTGTTATGTTACGCTTATTGGAGACAAGCCTGGATTTTTTCAATCCACTCCTGAGCAGTATTGGCATCACTGGCACAAAAGTTGTATACTCGTTTATTGGTTCTTATCTGTAAACAGATTTATAAATATTTATTAGGAACTCTTGAAAATATTCGCTTAGTCTGGGAGAAAAAATGTCTTACGTCAAAGAACGACTTGTCATCAGTCTTTTTTGGTGCTCCAGGAGAAGGCGAAGCTGAAGTCACGTTATCAACGTCAGCCAATTCTACAAAAAACAAAAACACGATTACGATTTTGTCTTACAAATAAAAAAAAATGAATAAAAAGTTTTTGGTACACACGAACCAATAAATCCTTTAAAATTTGAATCCTCCATGGCGTCATAATAACGCAGTTGGTGCTTAATGGAGTCTAATACGAACCACCGTTGCTTCCATCCTTTCAGCAGAGCACCACGCTTGTACAGATAACCTTCATGAGTACGATTTTCAGTTGGCATTGCAGAAGGAAATTGGTCATATTGGAAGTTTTGATGGGCACTCGGGAGAGATGGACCACCTGTAATTAATCCCATATTTTAATTTTGTTATCCATTATTATTTTATTAAAAATAAAAAAAAGTACTAATATTACAAATAAAAGGTGATTCTTAATTAAGAAAGAAAACAAAAAGGATTATACTTGAGGTTCTCTTACTGGTCACGGAAGAATTGTTTTCAATGACTGAATTTGTGTGTGGAGAGCCAGAATTAATCATATTGTCAGAATTTCCTTTAGGATATTTGGGACCACATTTAGGCACTCCTTCAGAACATTTTTCGTGGCACTTTACGCCACAGTCTCCACATTTGAATCCCGACTGCAAAAATATCAACAGCATTAAAAACCGCACAACTATTGTAAGATGTTTATTTAAATATTATTGAGAATTAAAAGGCAGAGATGAATTACCTTGCCGAGTAAAATAGTTGAACAATTATCACAGTTTGTCAGAGTAGTAAACGTATGTTTCTCAAATCGATGAGAATGAGAGTATACTGAGGAGAAGTCGGTGGATCGAACCTGTTTTCCACGAACTAGAATATCTACAGTCGACCTTTTGTGCAAAGATCGACCAATTTGTCTGTTCATCTGAGTAACAAGCGGGGCTTGTCTGGTGAACGCTTGATCTTCGCTTATAGGCACTTCTAATTTGTCCCACACCTGTTTCCACTTCTGGGGCAACATGCATTTGTCGGCCTCCCATTGGTGGAACTTTTGCAAATTGTAAGTGAAGGCATCAGGAATATGATGTTCTGGCAAGTCATACCTGAAAGTAGAGCACAAAAGAATAAATAAGTATTTCCTCATTTGCACAGAATTAAAATCATAATAGCAATTTATTTCAAAAACGTAATTGCTTACCCTGCCATCACGCATTGTCTGGTATCCTTGTCGGTTTCAGTTGGCACAGAATCCTCATTGCTATGGACGTCCGCGAGAGAAGCTTCGAAATCAAAAGAAGCCCCGAGTCCAAGATTTTCATTCAAGTAATAGTCCCAAATCTCCAAATTGGGCAAATTGCTCATTGGCCGCAAAATCTATACAGTAATAAATAGTTTTCGAAAAATGAAAATACTGGTATAAGCAATTCCTTTGTTATAGTATTAGTACAAAATATTAAACCAAATAGTTGTTTACCTGAATGTCGCACTCCTTATCATATGAGAAGTTATAAAATATAGGCCACTTTGCATGCTGTTTCTCAATATATTCAAATATCGACGTCCCAAGATGTTGATGGCTATTGGATCCAACGGGTCTCGCTATTTATATTGAAAGTTCAAAAGTTAGCAACATAGTGAATCTTTCAAACTTTCATAGTTTCTGCATCCATAGCTAAAATAAATACTTACAAATATAAATGTTTTCATCATCAGATCCTGTGTCGACGCCTTTGTAGTGACGTGGGAGAGAACCTCTTTTGTCATCTAACGCCATGAATCCTAATTCCACTCTCTCTAATTCGTTGTCTACTAAAAATGTGCGGAATCTTGCGGATACTGAGTGGTACGCTAAGAATTTGATATAATACTGATTGAACTCGAATGCAAGTGGGAACTGATTGTGAATCTGAAAATAAAGAATGGTTCATTCAATATTATTTCCCCTAATATTCCATATTAAATTATAACGAATGTAATCTTAATATCTGAATATAATTAAAATACCTGATGAACGATGTCAAGAAATTGGAGAAAAATTGGAGCAAAGCCTGGATTTGACGAAGGGCCTTCTACTCCTGTCATATTGTTCCGATGTGCAAATCGATGACCAAAGCCAAGCCATTCCTTTTCAATTAAAGTTTGAAATCCTTCAAAGGTCCTATAATACGGGTCCAAACAGAGTTGTGCAATAGAAACGACCTATAACGAAAAAATGGTTTTTTACACAATTAATAATTATTTACAACTGTCACTGTTTTTAAAACTGATGAAATTTTTTAAATTCTTTTTACCTGAGTGGTGACGTCATTCCCATCTTCTAGACAAAGCATGACAGAAGATCCTTGTACGTCGATCAGATCTACGACAGCTCCAGCAAGCTGCATAATGTTGGAAAGTTGTTGAGGCCACTCTGTTGATTCGACCGACTTCAGAAATCCGTTTTCGGGATCAGTGACCGAATTACTGGGAATACATGCCCTCATTAATTTCTTGAAGGCAGTTCGAACATGGCGAACGTCAGAAAAGTCGACTGGGATGTATTCCACTTTAGAATTTGATTCCGTCTTGATTCCCTGTATCAAAAAATTATATTAATTTGGCTTTTGAATACCTACCGGAATGACAATACATAATTAGTTTAAGGAAATTTTAATTTCGTTTTAATTTAAGGAAATCGCTAACCAAAGCTATTGTAATTTTTGTGGTTAAAGATTCAGCCCGTATACTACATCACCATTTATTTTCACAGAACAAATGATTTCAATTTTGTTCTTTTACCATTAATGTTATATATTTACATGTTATTTAAATACGGATGTCATTTAAAGTGGCGACAAAAATCGATGAAAGTGGCGATATTTAATTATATTTTAAATTAATAGGGCGATAATGAAAATGGCAACAGAATGATTTAATTTGGCGACAGAATGATTTAATATGGCGACAAACAGGTTGTCAAACAAATATATTTAAAAATTCAAATACCAATGTTAAGTAATGTTAATTCACAGTTAATACTATAAATCCTAATTACTGTGTCTTCGCGACAATTTTTCATTGTGAAAAACAGTGTACATAATAAATATGTATATTCTCTCATTTAAGCATACATCAGTTTAATTACCTTGATTTGTGACTTTTCCCCAAAAACGTAGAGAGCAGCTCTGTGAAGGCGGGACAGCCCATCTGCAGAAATCAATTCTGTTTCCGGCACAAGTTTCGGAGCACTTTTGTAGGCAGCAGCTGTTTGAGAAGGTGGTGGCAAATTCTTCTTGGGTCTACTCACAGTCCATCCAGTGTAGGTCTTCATTCCCTTTCCACCACTAGTTCTACAGAATTAATTCGCAAAAAATATTAGTGCAAAATAACATTATCACAACATTGAACCAAAAGTTTGAAAAGCGCTGCAATTGTTTCATGCGAACGCGTAGGATAAATTTCATGCATTTCAAACTTCAAACAATAGTTTGCAATTTGCATGTAGATTAAGTACAGTAGTAAGCACAGTTTGAAATTTTAACTTGAGGTTACAAGAAAACAATGTTACATTATGGATAGTTTGAAGAGTCAAAAGCAATTAAAAATTTGTTAATTATTAGAAATCTGTGCAACTGTTTCTGAGAATGTATTTAACGCAGCAGTAAAGCTTAATTAATTATAATATGTATCTTGATTTCGGTAACGTGGATAAATTTCTCTACTATTGGACCGTCTTAACTGCATTGCATGATGTGCCGTCCCACCATCCGACCAAATAGACTTAACATTGTAAGGTAATGCCAATTAGTGCGAAGTACCATTCAGTATCCAAAAATATGTAATCCATAGTATGCCGGAATTAGGTAATATCAATTTTGTAATTTCCTTACCTTAAGGACGACATAGTGGTAGTGGTAACGGTGGTTTACAGTTAGCAGGCTACAATACTGTAGAATTTATGAATGAGCCATACAGCAAGTTGTGTGTGGCATTTTAAATGTAGGCAAGCAAGCAACTTGGATAACTGTCAACATCATGCAAATAAATTATGGTTGTCACTCTCACAATATCATTATGACAAGTGTCACAATGGAGAAAATTAGATTATAGGAGATGTAAAAGTTAAAAAGGTATTTACAAACAGATGAAGTTCTTTTGATGGTACTTTTGATAAAAAACTTATTTTGCAAAACAAGTACATATGCTGTAATAATAAATACTGTAGTCATTTTGTAAGAAACAAAAGGAAAAAATATTTCGTTAATAATTTGGTAGGTATTTTAAAAATCTCACTCACAATCCTCAGCTGACAGTTTATCTTTGATTGATATCCCGTAATAGAAGAATTTAAGCGGTGTTTGGCTCAAGAGAGTGCATTGGCGTGGCAGTGGCTTGGCGGCATGCATTTATAAGAACGGATTCACTAGTAGAAAAATTTAGTCCACTTACCCAGCATACCTGAGCGTGTTCATTGCCTTCATGAACGGATTTGATTTTCTGCCGATCTCTGGAGTAATTTGCGAAGTGAGAGCGGAGTGTGTTTCCGCATTCAGGTGATGGGAATTGTGGAGATGATGTTGCCCGTGGCCAATTCCTGTCGTTGAGGTGTACAACGAGTCGAGACTCAACGTGCTTTCGCTCATGGCCCAAGCTGAGCCTTGTTTGACAACTGCCAGTGGTGTAGCATTGATGATGGCCCTGATATAGTTTTCCTGTTCCACATGGGCAGCAGCTTCACTCACTCCTCCACCACTGACTCCAGGATGGGGATTCCCTTTCAAAAACGCCATCAGGCCTTTACTGTTGAACGAAGCTCCGCGAACAAGAAGAGCGCGCGTCCTGGGGTGTTTCCAAGTTATGACGGGGAAACGGTTCCCTCGGTAGCAGCGTCCAACCTTTTTCACACTATCTTCCGAAATCAAGTTCGGGACCACAACTAGTGCGGGATAGGATCTGCAGATGAAGTATGTTGAATTGACGAAGGAAATCCTGAAGGATTCTGCTTTATTTAGATATGCTGCTCCCATTGTAGTTGTGGCGGATTTGGTGATGGAGCCTAATCCCAAGCGTTTCCAATCTTTGTAATAACTTCGCTCCATGATCCTTTCCAAATTCTTCGAGTCAGATGTAGATGTCAAATTTGATAATGCTGGATGGGGAAATTCGTCATCAGACACTAATAAGCAAATAAATGACATCATCAGTAAAAACAATTGGGACAACTTTCTAAAAATAACTAGGTAACTCGCTCGCTGCAAGTACAAATAAATAATAATGTACGTGAAATAAAAATTGTACACAGCCACTCACTTACTGAAACAATACTACTTTTGCGAACCATTTTGGTGAATCATATACAAGTAAGTAGGTACAACACAATATAAAACAATAGGGTAATCAACTAATTAGTTATTATTGTCCTAAAAAAAGTATTCTACATACACTGAGCTGGTTTTGTTTCAACATTATTTTAGTTCGTGCAGCAAAACTAATCCTTTCGAAACATTCATTCCGTGCTAAAACACAATCTACTAATCCGTGCAGAAAATAGCCGACTAAACAACTTACTTTCCTGCGATAGAGATCCCACTGGGTAGAAAAGAGAAAGAGCAAAAACAGTTAACAGATATCGAGGGGAACGAGCACACAATACAAAAGCATAAACACCAAGACCATTAGAAAACCACTTTAGGGAATATTACACAGATTCGCATCACATGTAAAGATTTTTTAACTGGGATTATTTACACATCGATATGAGAACATTAATTAAGACCATCACCAAATAAACTGTTTGCAGCCCAATCACATGATAATAACACAAATATTGAAACATTGATCCTAAACAATTATAAGATTATCACCACGACCAGACCATCACGTTGCGTACAATGCACAAATATGGGTAAACATATATCATGTTAATTAAGTAGGTATTGGATTGGATATAGGCTTTTAGGCAGCATGTCGTTGCAGCTTAGTATTTTAGTGGGTATTATGAAGAAATAATTGTATTATACATTAGTAGCAATTAATATATTAGTGTAAAAACTCACAGGACACATCATCACCATCAAGGTTCTCTCGAGACGGTGGGCTGTGCTTTATTGGGCTTCCGGCGCCTGTGAGGTACTTGGTGCTTGCTGGCAAAGTTCCACCATTACCTTGGGGCCAGTTCATCAGCACGTATTTCTGGCGTTTTGACTGTTTAGGTTTAAGTCCAGCTTTTTTAGCAGTCATCATCAATGTCTTCTTCGCAATTCCCCTTAAACATACAAAAATCAGAAAATAAGCCTAGAAAATGGTATTTTGCAACATATATGCTTACAATTAATATGATTCTCAATGTTTCCTTACTTAATAGTCGTCGTTTTGTCTTTGATAGAGTGTAACGGAGCTGGAGCCGAGAGTGTATGCCCCGTGAAGGCGAAATAACTGAAAATGTCATTAGGGTGGCGAAATTTGTGCAACATTTTTCTAAAAACTTCAATGCTTTCGCTGCTCACTTCTTCATCAAAGGCAAGTTTTAGAAGCTAAAAAAGTAGAATATAATATGTAACATCCATTTGGTATTATTACATTTTACTTTTACTTTAGTAATAATTAAGATACGTGTATTGATTCTGTATCCGTACCTGAAACGTGGCTGAACGAAGTTGCAATCCTTCTTGCAGCAGCTGATCCAAATGTGCTAAGTATTGTACGGTTATACGTTTCTCCTTAGTTAGGGAAGCAACAGGAAAAGATCTTATCACGACTTGCTCAGCGGCTATTAAAAAATTGAGGGTTAGCTAAATTATACAACTTTCTACTTTCATAAAAAACTTTTACTGGGAAATAAATAATGGACCTACCATATGGATCACACGGAGCTCCTTTAAAAATAAGTCTATAGTTGGAGAAGAAAATTGCGCCTTCCACGGGAAGTAAAATAGGACCGCCCATACTCCCACCTGTGCCGTCTTCCCTACCGTCGGGCAACAGGTACACTCTTAGGCAATCCATTACTAGTTCTTCACCAGGTAACAACGTAGGCAATGGAATCTTTGGCTATAATTTAAAAATATTCACATTGTACCAACATTTTCCAATCTTTACGCAAATAAACAGAATCTTATGGTTTACTTAATTACGAACATAAAGGGTATTATCATATAATTAATATTGAGCAATCATTTTAATTTCATTGTGTAATTTAATACTAAAAATACTGCATCAAATCAAAATTACCTTCTGAACAGGAGGAAGACGCTTAGACTCTCGATGAACGGCTTCTAAGGTTTCTACATGCATGTCTACTACACCAGGAATCATCGAATGCAAAGTTCTGATATGTTCTTCAGTAACTCCTCCTTCAGTGCACACCTTTAATTACAAAAGAGTAAATTGAATCAAAATACCCAGTTAATATTGTTTCACAATGAAAGATTTCAAGATACTGAAACTAAAAGAGAAACTTTACCTTGTCCACAAATCGTGAAATCAAGCGAACAACACAAGTGACTGACTCAACCATTGGGTCTGGCTCTTCAAATCCTGACTCACCACCAACACTGTCACTTTCTCCCATACTAAAAGTAGATCAAACCATTGTAAGTGAAATGGTTATTCAATAAAATAAATAATGTCAACGTGACTCATATTGATGAAAGTATGTTTATGAAAGTACCTTGTTATATTACTGCCACGCTCCTCATCGATATGATTAACTTCTTTATAGCGCCGGGAAGGGGTATCCAGAGGCACAAGCATGTATACCATCCTATTGGCATAATGAATAGCTTGACTATAAAGCGTAGATTCTTCTTTTTTAACAAAATCTTTAAGCCTCTCTGTAAGATATGAAGGCCATACTTTCTTATCATCTGAAAATAATTTAAAAAAATTATATTTTTATTGCCATGTTCACAATGTACAATATTAATAAGGAAGCAACTAGGGATTTAACTTTACAATCTTTTTCACTTCCACGTATTAACACTTATAATATTTAATTTACCTGACTCGACTGGTAAAGTTGGAAGCAATCTCATCTGTTCAGCTGCAATTTCTAAAGCAGTGCACTCTACTTGCTTATTGAACACAAGATTATTATCGTTTGCCCTCTAGAAAAAGGAAAATAGCCCAATATAAACAATTATCCTCTATTCCAAATTCTTTAACATGTAACTTATAACGCATGAAAAGGAATGCTTAAATTTACATTATCGTGAATCACAGAATAGTTATTGTTGTGAATAGAGTTTTCCACTCTAGGTATATAAAGAGATTTAATATCCTTCTGTACATCAGTATAAAATGTAGACTCCCAAAACTGTTGATTCTTCCATACGGGATGCTCCTGCAAAAGACAATTGTTCATTACATATAAGCACGAACGAATTTAGTAAAAGACAATATATTACTGTTGATTATACACTTGTTTTTAAGATGTAAATAGCTAATTTTTACATACCTGAATACATGTATAAGCGAACTGAATGACTCCTGTGCATAATTTCCTGCAGAAAGAAGTAGCTAAGGGAAGCAGAGCGGCAGCCACGCCATGCTCATCAGTAACAGAATTATCCTGTTTGGAAATAAACAAAGAAAGCGTCTAAAACTGAAAAACTGTTCGAATACAATTCGCAGATGATTAGCAATAATTACTAATTAACTAACCTGTAATGCGCAATGCATTAGTTTCACGATCATATCGAACTGCTGGGACTCCAACATTGCCTTATTGCCAGTTACGTGTTGGCTCAATTCTTCGCAAAGAACTAACTTTGCAGCTTGACTTTTCAACGCACGAATTACAGCATGAATGCTCTTTTTGGCATCCGAAATCTTATTTTCAAAAATGTAGGATATACAATTTCGGAGTACCTGATGACAGAAACGAAGCCCATGTTTGTTAAAATGACGGTTTATGTAAACATCTTTTGAGAAAATAAATATTTATTACGTACTTCGAGTCTTCTGGCGGAGTTATCTTCTTTGTCTGAGCGACGATCCAATAGATCAATAATTTTTGGTCCAATTGGAACTATACGTGGCTGATTTTTTGCAGATACGTTATATCTATCAAACGGGCAAATATAAAAATTCCGTTAAAACCGAGCAAATATGAATAGAAACATTTTCCAAAATGAATGACTGCTAAACAATTTACCTATTTAATGGTTGTTTGGCCATTCCTTCTTGTATTACTTGTTGTACATGAGAGGCGTTTAGCATTGGAAAAACAGGAGAGTGTATTCTTGTGTGGGCTCCTTCCGGGGGTTTGATTATTTTAGGAACGTACGGTTGAGGATTTGGATTTTCGTTGTAACCTAATAACTCGGCCAATTGCTGTAAGAACAAGAAACATTTCAGCCATGGAATTACTACTTATTCGTAATTAAACTTGTACCTTTGTAGGAAAAGGCTAAGTAACTTAAGTAAGTATTAATACCTGAATATGTACCATAACCAACTTAACGTCCTGAGCTTCCACGCGTAGCTGATCAGGGAGATTACTATAATGGTCGTCCCAAAGATCACAAGGACGCCAAGGAGAACCACGTTCCAGAACAAATTGGTTGAAAAACATACAATCCAGTAATTTGACTACAAATTCATTGTCCACTAATCCTCTTTGTCCAAGAAACTTAGCCTGTAGACCATAATAAAAATATTTTAGTTATATCACGTTTTCTGTATTAAATATTCAATTTATTTGTTCCTCATAGGAATGGGAATTTACCTTGTGAAAAGTAATGACTGGTTTAGGGTGGATACGAATGATCACAAGGCACGAGCGATATCCTTGGAACAATTGAGCAAACATTCTCATAAATATGGCTCTTATTTCCTTATCTAGCTGATTCTGAATTGAGGGTTTGACAGCTAGCGGAGGAAAGGCAAAATCAGACGAACTCAGCTCAGGATGAAGAACCATGGAGAGCAATTCTTGAATATGAGACCAAAGAGATTCAGGCAAAGTAGGAATAGAAATCCCATCAGGAACTGTGATCGATCCGCCATCCAAATCAGCTACTATGACATCCATCTACATATTTCAATTCAAGAAACTATTTAACTCTGAAAATATTTTTCATAAAAATTAATAGATTCATTTCATCACATTGTCTTATTATTTACCATATCTGTACATTCACTACGGGCAGATGAGTGTACACCAATAATAAATGGTGTTGGAGAGCAGGCAACTTCAGTGATAGACGAGGGAAGCAAAGGAACGTAGACGTGGGAATATCGAAAGGGAAACATTAAAGCGGTTAACGCATGACATGCGTCGGTCAGTCTATTTATACTCTTGGAATGAAATAATATCTTTTGTTCTGTCATCACGGCACAGAAAAGAACGAGAACGTTATTGATTCCTGTGGAAACAAATAAAATACATTAATACTTGCAGATTTATGGTTTCCAACAGTTTGGACATAATACTTTACTACCAGAACAACATTTTACCAGATCTATCAATACATAAACGGCATAAACCATCATTCATTCGGAATAAATCTAGAAAAGTACTTGTTACAGTTACAGTGCTAACAAAGTGGTACTTTGGTTTTAGTTAGCTCATAAAAATGAATAGCCCAAACTGAATGCTGTTATTGCAACAGGGATTGCAAAATAATATAGAATGTTGTTGTAGCATAAGTATTCTATATCTGTATAGTATAACATACCACAGTTTTATGTATTGCAGTAGTCTCCACAAATACTTAGATATGTAGTACACTGCATAATACACACTATACACAGTGCTATGTAGTATGTATTTGTAGTTAAAGTTTTGTGAGCTACTGAATTTTTGCAACAGGGCAACAAGTATTGCAAAAAGGAATGCCAAATTTATAGCATTGAATACTTGAGCTAAGGAGGTTTAATTGTTTGTAAAGTGATTTTAATTGGAACATACTGAACAACATGTTGCACATACCATACCCTATACATAACTATAACAGAGTTGCTTAAAGATTTAGTGCACGTCTGCCAACACATTCTCTATAGACTTTCTAGTAAATGAATGATGGCTTCCTTTCAATTTAAAAATACTGACCTAATTGCTGAAATAGCTGTGCGACAGTGGAATTAGTTACAGGAATGGACGAATTGACGGGAGGTTGAAATGCAAGGCGATCACCACCACCCAGACTATATCGTATTTGAGGACCTCCAGCTGGGGGAACCTGACAATGTTTACAAGCACAATTAGAATTATATTTCCATGAAATAGAAAATATTATAAATATGTACAAAGAAAAATGTATTACCAAAATATGGCCTAATAAATTGCCTACTAGGACTTCCAAACTAACTCCCATAGTCTCTGAGTGAACGGTATAAATAGTACCAAGGCAGTGCTATAAAATACAAATAAATATATCGACTTGCTGTACATTAATGTTAAAATAATAGTACATTTTAAATTTTTATAATAATAGCTGCTTACGCGAAATGCTTCAATCTGATAAAGACGCGACATAATTACTAAGCACTTCGGAGCGTACATAAGTGTAAGGTGCGTGGAGGAGGATCGTGAATTTAGTGGTGACGAAAAAGATCTGCCGATACTATCACCTGAGCTTTCATTCTCTTCTTCCTGAAAAGCAAATATGTTAAGCCTCTTATTAGAAATTTTCATAAAACATTCATTGAGGGAGGCAAAACAGATTATGAAAATTATTCTTTATGACAATTTGATTCCCTACATATTTTTACAATATTTTAAATAGCTCACCTCATCGATGGGTTTAGACGGTGCGATTGCGATAGGCTCATGGAAACTAAGACAAGCACAATAATGCCTATTCCCGTTCATATGAGTTAGTACAGATACAAAAAATTTCGGTTCCAGCCTTTCTGTAGACAGACTCCATCCCTGGGGCTGACAGAACTGCACAAAAGACCAATTATTGATTAACACAACTTAATCTGTTAACTAATTCATTTAAAATAGTCACATTGTAAACCTTACCAGCTCGATTTCTGACGTAAATGGCACATCCTCCCAATCTTTGCCAGGGAACCTTTGCGAAATATGCCCACGTCCAGTTCCACCTTCTACAAGTAGCAAAATATCATTTATTATTATACGAACATTGAATACCTCTAAATTAATTAAACAATTACAGTATAAATTATTGTAAGGTAAAAATTACAGAGGGTAGCTTACTTTGCGGGTCTGTGCTGTACTCAACGACAACGAAGTAGTCGGCCAGCCTCATCATGTTTTTATTTAAGTTGCTAATAAAAGGTAACATACAAAAGAACAAATACGGTTAGATTTTCTACTACTTACTATAAGTATCAAGGACATAATTTAGTTATAATTATAATACGAAACGAAAATATACTCTGTAAATAGTACGTATAATAAATATTATGTTTTCTAATAAAGAAGGTCGACAATCAGTTGAACCAAGAAGTCAAGAATAATTTTACTTTACTTTACAAATCAATATAATAAATCTGAATGTTTACAAACCTTTCCTCATGATTCATCGTGTCGTCTAAAGCGTCACCAAATGGGGCTTCCTCCGTATCAGAATCAGAATCCAGCTTAATTGTACAAACACAAAATAAATTATATTAAATACTACAGAAGTAAAACAACAGGGAAGGTTAAAGGTCAACAACTCAACACAAATACATACTCACGTTCAACACAACGTAACGTAGTTAAGTCTGTTATGTTAGCTCGATTCTCAACTGTTCAATTATTAAAACACTTAATTTTGCGCTCCACAAACGCACATCACTTTAATTTAGACAGAACTGACTAATAATAACAGAAGCTACACTAGAGTAGTAGTAGTAAGTTAGGAAGTAATTTAGTAATAGCTGCTGGATGGATGCTGGAGGAAAAACCAAAATGTTTGACAAGACAAGACAACAAAAAAAAAGCTTACATACCAAACCAAACCAAGACCAAGTAAAAAAATAAATCAAACAGTCTTCTGTACTCTGTAGACTCTGTACTTCTGTACAGTTACAGGAACATGAACCATAAACAGACACTGACAGTGAGTAATGCAAATGCAATGCAACTTGGAGGAAGTTGTTGATATCCTTACTTAAAATATGATCTAAACAAACGTCTCCAGTTTAAACACCATAGACATGACATAGTTGATAGTCTATTTAAAAGTGTGTGCTACTGTTGTTAGATACTGCACTTATTCCTTTGCCAATACCATACCATATAGAAATTGACTGACTATAGAGGATGATAATGATAATTCTGTTTGAAAATCCAGGCAGATTATATATCACTCATAAATGAAATGAAATCCATATTATTATACCATACAATATATAATAGCACACGTACGTACGCACGTATTATACATTTCTAATACTAGGTATTTCAAAAATTACTTACATAGGAATTTATGCGTCAACTGTCAACAAGTGCATTCTTCAATATGCTAAGGTAAGTTTCGTTTTCAATTTTGAAGTATCTGTAGTTTGTGGTGTGTATTGTTGATTGATATAGGGAGATATTTTTATATAAGTGAAAAGGATAAGGATCAAAATGATAATGATCTTGCCATCTGTTTGTTATACATACAACACCAACAGGTGCTGAATAGGCACAGTAAACACTAATAGCAGGAAGAAGGATTCTTTGCGGTCAATTACGTTCTAAGGAGGAAATTGAAAAATAATTATTTTCTAAGTATATTTCATAATTAACAATTATGTCCTGTGGTCAATATACCATATTAATTACTTAATTTTTGTTTATGGAAATATCAAATTTATGCACTTGGTTTACGCCACGCCAGATTATGTCACGTTACTAACTCTTTGCGAACTAAGAATAATGAGCGCGTTAATCTGTTAAGATCAACTGCAAGTCAAAGTCAGTTCATGGACAACGTGCCATGAGGTTTCGGGATAGAGGTGGGTTTTTGATTAAAAGTACTCCAATCTCGAAATATTTAGTGGGTATGGTTGGAATTGTTTCATCGGGTATGGATCAGCCATAGCCCAGAAGAGGTGCAACCCACACCCTCATTTGGGGAGTCTGGGTTTTGGTGCATACATTTCTTTGGTGCCAACATTTAATGGGATTTATAGTATATTAATCGGCGGGAGTAAAGAACCTGGGTTTGCAAAGGATTTAGAATATTTCTGCGGTGCAAACATTTTTTGTAGAAAAACCTTTTGTAGGGACTGAATATTTCCAAGGTCGATGCAAACATTTATTCAATATTACGGAATCTTAGAATATATCCAAGCTTGGTGGTGTGCAAACAGTAAATGCTTGCACCAACAATGAAAATATTAAGTTTCAGTATATATAGCCAGAAACCAGAAACCAGAAACCCACTAACCCACCCTTATTCCGACACCAACGGTGTGCCTGCCACACGCCATTCGGTAGTTCGCAAAATGCTCATATCATATATCTATCTCTGATCTCAATTGCGGCGATTAACTTTTCTTGCGTTGCTGTTAAACTAACCCATTTGTTCTACTTAAAATTCGAATAAAGTTGATAAGCTCTTCTAAATTCGCTGTCCGCAGTTCCTATTCAGTCTAGTCTAAGGTAAGTTTCGTAATTTTAAAATAAAATACCTAACTTGAATAAATGCACCTAGTATTTACTGTTTACTCAAGGGGTTTCATTATATGTGCCTCTCATTTAGGGTTTCATTCTATGGGCCTCGCATTTAGGGTTTCATTCTATAGGCCTCGAATTTAGGGTTTCATTCTATGTGCCTCACGTTTAGGTGTTAGGGTTTATAGAATTCAGAATTGACGTGGGTGGAAATCAATAAAATAAGTAGTAAGTAAGTAGGAACTTGTTAGTTTAATGAAAGTTAGCCCCATGCCCCACCAAGTCTTAAGATCATCAAATTATTCAAATGCCAATTTACAATAGATGCCAAAGTATATCATTATGGTATAAGGTGTATATTTACTGGTTAAATTCATATTGACTAGTCAGTTAGTGCAGGCGCGTAGCCTCAGATCCCTGCTGGGGGGTGCTTTGATCAAGAATTTTGTACACATAACGTATTTAATGCTAT
>JAQFYC010001591.1:0-32568 GCA_034694165.1 Tomocerus mixtus | reverse complement strand
ATAAGGATATTTGTCGTAATTATGCAGCAATACACTCACTCGGGCGGGCTGTATACAGTGGCTTGGCAGTTTTTAGTTTGGAAAACTTTTATTAACCTGGTATATAGTATAGGTACATATATGCAAAAAATCATAAAATAATTAGTAGCCTCGTACACTAATTATTTGCGTCCACCTCAAACTTATAAACATTTGAAAAAGCCAAAATGTAAATTTTCTGCTAAGCAGATAAATTAATTCTGTTAGTCTGCAGGAGCTATTTTGCTAAATTACGTTTTTCGAATATAGACTCTCGTCATGCCTAAAAGGTAAAACAGGTACAAAGAATAATAAATTGTTGACTGCAAAAGCTCATACATAAATACTACAAGTAAAAGTACAATACAAACTACACAATACAAATATAGCAAAGCAAATAAAATATTTTCTCTCTAATTTGCAATTGCATTTATTGTATCCACTGAACCATTATATGCACAACTGCTACATACAAATACACTTTCAAGTATTTAATACGTACATTAAACTCATTTAGGGAGTCAGCAATCAGCATTAGCATACATACATGTTATTTATTATTACTTACCTTTAAATGCTACTATAAACACCACCAAAGAGCCAAGAGACATATAAGGTATGAACAAATGATGAAGTATTTGAATATGAATATTATATCCATTACCCTACACATGGCTTCATTATGCAGAGAAGAGTGAAACTTAAATCATCTTTGTCTACTCAACTCAAACTCAACTGATTGCATTGCGTGGCCAGTACTTGTCATGAAGTAACACTTAAAACTTAAGCCTCGCTAATAAATGTGCAAAATAGAAATACCACCGAATGAATTATAAAATCAGTGAATGCAAACTTGGAACACAGAATACTCTGAGCGAAGCTGAGAGTTGAAGTCTATAAAATATATCGTGCCACATTATGGATAATATTATGCAAAAACTTACCTGAAATAAACATTTCATATTCTAAACAAGTTGCCTAAGTCCGGTCTAAGTCTTAGAATTCTTCAGAAATCTATCGTCATCACCGTCTGAAGTCAAAGAACTAATCTTACATCCGTCTATATACCAGTACCACTAATTAATTAAAAAAATTATGCAGCATTTAAAATATCCAGCTGTTCGTGTTTCATGATTCAATGGGCGGTATAAAATTTCGTCTAAATTGACGCAAACTTAGCCGTCCCATACAAAATGAAACATTTCACTGCAAGTCGTACCATTTATAGTGCATAAATGCATTAAGCAATTATACAGGCACACTTTATTTTTGGAATTCGGATAATAACTCCGCAGTTTCATGAATTTTGTATACAACACTTTTAAAACAAATAAAACGATTTATTAACGAAGTAGATCATAATTTCTTCAAATCTTGAAAACAAATAGTAAGTAATAGTTGTAGTTAATTAATGGTAAGCAGTTAAGCACCATAGTTTCACTTATTGTTATACAGTTGAATTCAATATAAGTGCTGTTGTATCTATCTCTATTATATGCTTGAAGTGTACTAATAATTATGTACATGATATAATATCGAAGTCTGTGGTTTGACTTCACTAGTTTCCTGAGTCAGGCAAAGTTGTCTTTGTTTCCTTTATTGTGCCATATTATTATTCTAAGCGTATTTACTATCTTTGAGGAATACAATGAATAAACACAATTGGGACAGTACATACAATACTATCACATTTATGCATTGTTCTGCTGACACTATTTGTTCACAGCTACTTACACTTTTTCAGAGATAAGCTTACATAACACGAGCTCTTATTAGTATCAACTTGGATTATGGCAAGGCATAATTCTACTAATACATATAAATACTACTCCAATTGCCCATTATTCGGTAGCATATCAAGGTAAACTATCCTTACTGCAAGTATGCAAACGTACGAATAATATTTGCAACTAAATATACATCTATGTTATAATAATGTTATACAAAAACCAGGCGATCATAAATACTTACAGAACAAGAATGAAATAATTCATAAATATGGAAATTAGAGTGTAAAATAAAATTGAAGATAAGCTTTATTAAGCAATGCAACTGCCTACAGTAAATCAAGTCAATGTAAAGGTGAATAGTTTTTGGCAGTCGTAAGCTGTACCATTATCTTTGTTCAATATTTAAATAGAACGCACAGTTGAATTGAAATCCCAATCTCAACTTCCCTACTCTAAGTAGCTCTATGTGAAATGCAATGCAGCGAGCAGAGCTGATAATAATGTAGAATAGAGAACAGAGAGAGAAGATAAATGGGATTGATTCAACCCACTCACTCACAATCTCAGTCAAACAGAAACAGAAACGCGGAGACGGATAGACAAGGCAAGATAGAAAATTCTTTAAAAGGCAAAATAATGGTTCTAATGCAAATACCAAAGTACTCACTATAAGTATTCTCAGTTTCTCAGTTGTCAAGGGCGGCTTGGCTGAACTCTGAATTACTATTGCTGCTATTATTGCCATTCATTTATTGCATTATTTATTGAATTGCAATTGCAACTCTATTAGCAAATGTTACTGAAAGAAACTACAACCCTAACTTCATTCAGCTATATTTCCCTGGATTACCATTAAATTACAATCGCCACACTCAATTTACTACACTACACTACTACATTTATTTGTAATACATTTATATTTGTACAATCCATTTAAGCTTGACTACTTATTGTTAGTATAGCAACTAGTTACAACTATTTAAGTACCTATCTCAAATACTCCTTGAAAATGATTGTCCCCACGTGTATTTATAATAATATAGTAGTATTGTAATTGTAAGTCTATTGCAAATTCTATGCGTACGTAATTCTTTGACGGAATGCATTTCAATTGCATAGCCATAACAAAATTACAATAATGTTGTATGCACGTAAGTAAATAGATATAATTGGAATAAAGCACATATTATGTATATTAGGCATACTACACTTACCTATAGACAGGTTAGCCATTGAAGGCATGGTATATGTTTATTATTGTGTCGTATGCCTATTTGTATGTACTATCTACATCGAAATCGAAATTCAAGTTTCCACATTCACCTTAAAGACATAGCTGAACACCATAACCAGTAAACTTGTACATTTATATGGTAGAGCAGGTACAGAGGTGAATTAAGTATTCATGTAACAGATTTCCCTGTAGAGTAGTGTACTAATATAGTTAGTTTGATGTTAGTGATAGTTTATTTAATAATAACTGCTTAGAAAAATATTTATGCATATGCATATAACCAGAGCGTGATCTAGTTTCAGGAAAACTCTTGTTAAGTAGGTAGTAGGTAGTAGGCATGTATATTATTTGCTAATACAATTAGATAGTGATAGAGTAGCAGATACTCCCACACAGAACAACAAGAAAACTATCGTAACTTTTTCACAATTGGCAGAAAAGGCATTTTCAAACTCATTGTCAATAGCTTCTGTATAGGTAACACAAATAGATAAAATCCTTGCGTAAAGTTATTTGGCATTAACATGTATATGTAGAAAAGAGTCTCGATGGATTCCTAATTGAGTTCCTCTCGCAACATATTAAATTATATCAATAAGGAATGAAACAATCTAATAACAAGTTACAGAGCAAAGCATTGTAATTAGGTACTGGTTTAAAATGGTAGAATCTGAAAAGATATTTCATTACATTTATTACATTGAGTTTGAATATCACACATGAATTTCATTATTTTGTCTTGTTATTTTTTAAATTATAAATATGACATACAAAATTTTAAGAATGAGACAACTCAATGATAAACGTGTTCATTAGAAATATTCCCACTTTTCATTAGGCACAATTACGCTTAAGATTTTGGCTACTGACGATGAGATAAAAATCGAACATCTTTATTAAGTAGCGACCCATATTCATACATACTTTTAACTCAATATTTCATTATCTACAATTGATTAGTTGAATCCATATCGGATTACGATAACATAAAATTGCCTAGCGGGTTAGTTAGCGCTGTCGTTTCTATGGTATAATATTACATATTTCTTTATGTAACAACAATAATAGCAGTAAACAAAAATCATATCAATTTTTCAATTTAGATTGTAGCAGCATTTATTTATGATTAGTAATAAGTATGTATCTTGGCAGTAGCTAGTAAGTAGAACTATATAGCAACTGACTGGATGATATATTGAAGATATTTATTAGATTAGGTTTCATATAAGCGTGAAACACTATGTGCGTTGCTATGTTCAAAGTTCTAATCTGAATAAATGAGATGTTATCAGAGTCACATAACTTATTCTGACGTATTTCTTGTCAAGCCCCAATAAATGGTTGTTATTCGCTAATTCATTATATAATAATTACAATTTATGTGTGTACAATTGACCAGCGCAAGCATCTCGTATAAAATAATACATAAGACAGGTATATATAACATGTGCTTACATATTTAAATGTTTCATATTATTTAATTCTTTTCATCATATGTATATACCCAAATAGAATAGCCATTGCCTAACTCTTTAGTAAACGAAAGTGAACGTGAAATAGTAAATTCCTGTCCCTTCCTATTTAAACATCTCTTTTTATCCTTTGGTCTTACTGCTGTTGTGCCAGCAGCCGCCAGAGTAATAAATAGACTAAAGTCCTAAGGTATTTTATCTTAAAACATCAAATCAAAAATTCTTGTTATTGTTGTGTTCAAGAACCAGCCTCACCACAACATAACACAAATGCCAACCCAACGAAGGATCGACCAAACCAATTTCCAAATCAAATCAAACCACATGAAATACAAACAAAAGAAAATCCCAGAACGTCCTATGGCAATACATCTAAAATACTATCACTTAAATATTTCATTTAATCTTTAGAAGTGACCAAAGTTGCAATGCCAACTTCGATTTCACTGTTATGCTGGCTAGGCTGGCTCTTTTTGCAACATCCTACGTGCTAAATTCTTCAATGGCATTCTACTTATCGTTCGAGTTGCCGTTGCCCTATTAAATTAAATGAAAACCAATACGAATGTCAGTTCATTAAGAATTTTCGATCTTATTTAAGTTAAGTCTAGTTCAATGTGATTGTAGGCTTTGTATTAGCAGTGGAATAATTCTAATCAAATTATTAATCAATATATTGGCACTTATTCAGTTTCAGACTCAATATACAGCAACAAAGCCAAATAATATTGCGAATTTGACTAATGCACGAATGCACAATACGTATCCTTAGCAAATTGCAGGGATAATGGAATTTGTAGATTAAGGACTCAGACAGATATAGCAGATAGCTTTTTTCTTTCAGAGGTTTCCTCTAATAATGACAGTTGGGTGTTAAATTAAGTGTGAGGTAATAAAGAAAGGATCGAGTAAGAATAAGAGTTTCTATTAACATTTCGTAACAGCAGCCCAAAGAGACCTTGTACAGTTCACTCTAAATTAAATACTGGCCTGGCCTGGCCTGGTACTCTTACTTTACTCTTGACTTATATTTGCATTCCTTTCCTACACCTTAATTTCTCTTAACCACTTACGCACTCATGTGCGCTGTCTGTACTATCTACTATCTACTTTTGAACTTCTAATTTCGTGTATGCCGTAAAAGGGAAGGGTAAAGATATTTTGCCTATATTTTTCAAAACATGCTTCCTCTGCAATATTTGCCAAAATGCGTAAATTATTAAAAGTCGAACTAACAAGTCTATATAAACAATAATTTAGTATTAACTCCAATTCTCCACATACACTGACCACATTGGTGTCATTAAATACTTGTAAAGCAAATATCAGTTTCCGTAGTGCTCCAACTCCAAAACTAATACAAGCAAAATTGCAAGTCTTGCGATATGCTCCCTATGCTACTTTGCGTTTTTACAATAATCAAATCTTTACACCTGTATGACATAAAGGGGAAAATGAGGCCACGCATAATATTTTAATTTTATGTATTAGTACCTAACTAGGTAGCTGAATTTATGCGAGACTAGTGACATACGTAAGTAATATTAACATAAGAACAATAAACAATAGTATTAAGCTTAGTAGACGTTTTTACTAGGTATATAATGCTTTTATATTATATATACTTTTACTTTCCGTCGGTATAGTGTAATATTTCAGACTTATGTATCATAATGCTACGATTAGTCTTATGCTAGTAATGTGGTACTGTATGTACTATAATATGATAAACTTTTTTAAGTTGGGAAACGAAAAGTATTCGTCTCTCCATTGGATTCCTTTTTCCTGCTAATTGAATTGTTAGGCAACTTTACATCTCATTGTGATATCAAAGAAGCTACTAAACTAATTATACAGTAACCTATAAGTAGTCAGCTATTTTATTGTTAGGTCGCTTGATTTGATTAGTACATAAATTACGTAAACACAGGTAGCCAAGCCAAGCCAAGCCAGTCATCTCACACTTAATTGTTATCATTGTGTTATGAGATCAGGCTAGTAAGTGACTGGCTGAATGAAATTCTTTCCGTTGTTGTTGAAAACAAGTAAGGTATACCTACTACTTAGGTATTTTGTATCTACTAAATGAATGGGATGCATTTATAGAACCATCTGCCTGCATCTTCTAAGGCCGTTGCTAAACATTTTATGTCACTTACAAATTATTCATCGTGCAGTTAATGATTAACGATAAGAATCAGCTAAATTAAATTTTTCTGCAACAAATAAAATATGATATGCATCGGCGCATACATAGTATTGATAATTTACCGTGAAGAAGTTTTGTTTTATGAGTAATTCCTAATTATTTCTAAGAATGTGCAATTAGGAATGAAAATGAGACAATAAATAGCACACGTATAGTGGTATACAGATATATTATGTAAGTAGTACAATAATTGATGGTAGGCAATAAGGAAATAAAACAGTGTTCTTGTATGTATTATAGCGGAGACAGGATCTCATTGTCATTGTCATTTTTCGTCTCGTTCTCATACGAACTTTTTCTTTTCGTGTATTGCATTCAACTAAAACACAACTCACTCCCCCCATCATTTTATAACAAACACGCAATACATTTACTTTGCTTACTTACTTAGTAATTGTTCTCATCTCTTTTTTATCTAACCATCTCAATTTTTACGTCAAAATGGCATTTACTTAACTAACCCAATGCTTAGATTAACTTATACCTTTTGATGCCTTCTTTTCCGTTGTCTACAAACTTTATAGCCATTTATCTATAGGGATCCTATTACTACTCACTTTTATTGATGTTAGTTTAGACATGGGTTGGCCTAGCTCTTTCGCATCTCATTATTTTTCTAGACATTTTGCTTCATCATGCATTTTGTTTTCTTGGATGACATGAATGACTGCATGTATATAATTATTATATATATTCCAAAATACTTTATATAGTGTACTGTACACCTTAACCTTCTCTAATTATCTGTGCCTTGAATATTTCAAGCCCAACTCGAAATGAAATAGTGGAGCTCAGTTCAGCCAAAGAACAGCTCCATTCAAGGACACACAAGAATTGTATAGTTGAAAATCAAGTAAACTCTTAGCTAAGTTTCTAGCGTGTAGCTAACTTTAGGAAAGAAGATCCCTTTCTTACAAAGCAATACGTAAATCATATAGGATAAAAAATAAAGCATGTATGTAATTGAGCACCTTAGGAAACTTTGTCGTCGGTATTTATTTTGTCAATGTCAACTTCGTTACTATACAAATGACGATCACTCATAAATTGTAAATATTTATTAAAAGATGTAGGAAATGGAATGCAAATCTTTAAACTAATTGCATATACTAATATGAAGAAGACTCAAGTCAGGACAATAAATACTTAGATATTAGACACATGTCGCGTAATCATATGTGTTGAGATTTGGACTTGGCTTTGCGGTATTTATTTTCGAAGTATGATTTTTTCATTGAAAGGGAACTGATCAAACGAAAGCCAAATCACTACAATATTGTACATATAATGAACACACTATTGTTACACACCTCCATATACGGATTAGGATTAGACTCAACGCACTCTATTATTTTGTGCAATTTAATATTTATATTGCACATTTTAAAGGTATTTGTTTCTCACTATGTACTATCTTATCTAAGTATTATAAAATGTAATAATGCTGACTACACATTTTAATGATGCTTTAGTTCATGATCTCATTATGAAAGTGCAATAGGTAATTATGTATTGTCAATATTATTAGGAATTCATGAGCTTTGGTATATTTGTCATGAAACTCCATCCGACTTATAATATTGGTATTCTATTTCATGATAGTGTCAATGCAAGATTTAGAATCTAGGTTCAATTCTTTTAATTAGAAAATATCTATAAGTATCACATTATAAAGATGTCTAATATATTATTTAATCTTTATTATTACTGGTAATGGTAAAACTACTATGATGACTATGATGACTATATATAAATGAAACTTAACAATAAAAAAACCCACAGTTAATTGGGAGATCTTGGGAGCAGATTGATTTTCATAAAATTTAACAGCACAGTATTAGTATAGTCCATAAAAATCTGAGGATTTATTTACATTGTACTTAATCTTCTATTGTATTCTTTGCAATAATATAATATACCTCACTTATTTTAATATGTACGTAGTTAATAACAATGTTTGAGAATAGACTTAACTTGCTTTACTTAGATCAGAATCAAACCTTTCTAACTTATACCTCAACAATACTTTGTTCAGTCACAAGGAAAAAGGAAAACTGCTCTAAACTACCACATGCATTAATTCGAGGAACATAAGTAACAATGCAAGACCAGTTGCAACAATAGACATACATGCATATACCTGTGAACCATTAATGCTTACACATATGGATGATACCTAAAATATTTTCATTCCAACTGTTATAATATTATTTACAATGATGAATTTTATTTTTACTTTACAGGTGCTACGGAAAAGGAAAATAAAGGAGATTTAATAGATACCTGCATCTGTATACATCAACGTATTAAAGTAAGCAAAGCATACAATTTTTGGAAAAATTACGAGACTACACAAAACAAATAAGTCTAGATATATATACATGTTCTTCATATGCAATAAAATAACAATCGTTATTTTAGCATAGATCTTTCTTCCTGCACGTGATGTACAAAGATGGTGTAAAATTATATGGATTTCGTACAATAATACGATTTCCACTCCAATGTTACCTGCAATTAATTCCATATATGTACTGTAGCAGTAAAAGTTAATCGTCAGCTAACTCGATATAAATAACTGACCGCAAGCTAAGTACCACCAGCAGACGCTTTCTTGCACTTAAATAGAAAATTTAGCCATAAAATGACATTTGAGTGCATTTCCCTTCTATAAAAGGAAGAATGCATGCAGATAAATTATATGCATCGCATCACTAAATAATATTTTAATAAAACTGTGTCATTTATGGCCAGTCCGGTAAAAGTGTAGAAGTGAATGATTTGTAAAAAAGTATTACAGTTGTGGCTATTGGCTGCAATGACTGCAATATTTGTAATAACAATGTACTTGCAGATGACATTGTCCAAAATATAGCATATTTGTCAATAATAAAAATTTGCACTATACATTTAATGGTTGTACGTATATATTTATTATTAGAAGTCAAAAACGAAAGGGAAATCTCACTGACTTAGCTATATCGCGTATGTCATGTTTATTATTTGTTCAACTGACATTTATTTATTCATTGAGCTACGTACATTAGTATATTTAATTCATTTGTCCGAAGAAAACATTTATTTCCTGTATATTTCAATGTCAGTTAACCAAATAATGAATAGACTGTTTTCGTTAAGGAACTGTTTTTCTATACACGTGGAAAGCAAGAAGGGTTAATTTAATCATTTACTGATTTCTCGTTTCCTATATACCACTAATAAGCGTGACTTTGTTTTCTGTAAGGCTATACATATGTATCTGTATGCTACAGGAATTCGTCTCTTCTGTAGTTCCTCCTTGTGATACCTTGTTATTGTATTAGTAAATGTACAGCATAATATGAGTATAGGAATGTGTGTATGCTTTTCAGAATACTAACAATAAGAATACTTTACTATAAAGTCCCAATAAGTATACGTTGAGTCACATTTACATCTTCAGAATATTATCTCATGGACTTATTTGTATACCTACGGGCGCACACACAGGTATCCCGCTTTATTTCAGTACTAAAATATTTCGGCTCTACCTATAGAAAGGTATTACCGTAGGTTTTCTGTTTCTCGATTACCTGCCCCAATGGAATCCAATATATACTTCTCAGGATAATAATACCTAAACAAAATCCTTACATTTCCTAGTGGAACATAATAAAATAGATTGAAAGTTAAGGTTACTTTTCCTTTTGTCCCTCTTGGGATTTCCCAATGTCAATGACGAGACGACGGTTCTCTTTTGGAGAGTTTGTCGACATCCAAAGAAAATTTTAGACCCTCCCTACATCAATTACGATACGAACATAACATAGAGATGCAATAACACTTTGACTTTTGGTTTGCGGTCTGGTTGGTAACTTAATGTAGTAAATAGCTCTTATTTTATTGTATACCACTATTCCGTAGCGTAGGTACTACATATTTCGTATCAGCTCACGTCCATAACAATAATATGAGACATAATGCCTTCATCTCTGTATTAAGCATGAGATCCAAGATAGAATGATACACAGTACAGTAATACGGGCTTCTGCCGTAAAGTATTTCTTAACCGTGAGGTTAATGATAATCTTGCAGCTACAAATATTTTATATACAGGTAGTTGACTGGTATTGGGTTGAGACCACTCGTCAAACTTTAAAACCCTTTAATTCCTGGTAAAACCAAAACAAACCCGCTTCAATGCACATTTGCACTGAAATAAATGCATCTATGCAAAATAATGAGTCACAGTAAATGGCTAAACTCCAAAATGAGTAATAGAGAAACAAATAAGATATTTCTGTAATGCATTGCATTGTAAGAAAAAGCGGTCCTTGTTTTTGTTGCATGGCAGTAGAAAAGCTGGTAACTCCTGTTCCAATCTTAGGATATGCATTAAGGATCAGTCTTCAGTCTTCACTGTCAAAACACGGATACAATGTCAGTCATGAGATAAGTAGCAAGAAAATTCTGTTTTGTGCATTATAGAGTGAAATGTAAGTGCAAGTAGGTAGGCAGGCAGAAGCACATCCTTTATGGTGATAAAAAAGATGTAAATACATAATGTATACGTTGCAGCATCATATAAACGAAAATGAATTTATGTAATAATCCTGTCTGCTTGCTTGGTTGCTATTTACTCTTCTGTAATGCATTGCTGAACCGAGCGGAGATTTGGATTAGCTATGAACTACTAGAGTGAAAAATAATTTTTATACAACTATGGGATTTTTCTGAAGAAATTTCTCATGGCCATAATACCACAGAATTATGGTGGTGTATGCTACGCTCTTGTGTGCGTGGTGGCATGTATTATGGTAATGGCAATACGTAGTACTTCACTTACACTTATTATTTAGTGCAATTCAGATATCTGTATCATATATTAAGTAGAGGCTGTCTCATTTTGATTGTTGTGTTGTTTGTGAGTGAGTGAATCATATTATAGTTACTTACTCATCTATCTAACACCTGGTCTGGCCTGTGTGGAATGTGCATAGATACTTAAACTTAACTTTAAGTGACTTAGTGTTGGTTGGACATCATCCGCCGGTATTTCTTCAATATAAGCACTATCGTAGTTAGCTACTGTCTTTGTATTATATCCATGCACAATTTTTACGATCCAGTTCCAACAATTCTCAAGAGTGCAGTCATGGAAGCGCAAGACCTGAAATATTCTTCACGCGCTGCCAAAATATACCTCTCGAGCGCCTAGTTCAGCAAGCCAAGTAAATTTTGCGAATCTCAGGATTTTAAAATGCATGTAATTTCTTCCTGAGAAAGGCGCTAGAATGAAATCCCTTGAAGGATATTTCATGCTGCAGTTTGCTTCGGACATTCTTATCTTGTATCTTGTATCTAATGGACAAATACAAATCTTTACTGACAAGACATACCATAATGTTTTATTATTATTATGTACTGGGGTTTGCTATTGGATTTTAGAGCCAACACCTACATTTCTCGTAAATCGCCATGTGAGTGAAAATGTTTTTGCAATATCCATAATGTATTTATAATAAAACAACATCCCGGCCAACATGCCATGACATGGCATAACATAACCCGAGCAGAATTTTCAGTTAGATTTGATTCTGTTGTTGATATTTTTCTTTTTCCAAAGCTAACAATTATGATAACTTACCTTACCTTACTTTAACACTACGGAAATAAGTATGTAGTTTGGTTGCTTCCGAATGAGTTTCCTTACATTACATCCTCTGCTCTGAGGTTTATTGGCATTCCTTTCCCATCCTTTCTCATCCTCTCTCTTTCTCTAGTCTAGTTTGTTCTGCATCGCATCTTATTTTACGGTTGACGATTCTACTTTAAATTGAACTCACTTCACTTTCCTAGAGAGATCTGCCTCAATATTTTATTTAGCTTATAATTTACTATATTATCTGTAGAGTAGGTATAAGGCATGGTATATAGCATTTTTACTAACTATATTTATGTAAGTTATAACAAGGTATATTTATTCTACCATCCAGAACATGATACTTGGCGATACTTACCACACCACTTAATACCAAAGTTTACACAACAATAGGTACACATCAACAACACTTACACTTCCTCTTCGCACAATCCTTGATACAATTTTTAGTGGAAGATACCTAGGAACACTTATCTCCACGCCTGAATTAAATTCAATAACCTTTTACACTAGTTAACCAGATTGTTATTCAATGCTAACATTTTAACATCCATTATCTGCATATTTATCACTATTCATTGTTGTACAGTTCGCTATAGCTCAACTGATAATATTTATCAAATATTCGTTTAATTTTATACTTTTCCTAGATTACAATATAGTTACTATATGAGTAAAAAATTTAGTTTGCTTCTTCATGTTTACTCTCACTTTAGCTCCGCTTGTACTAAATAGGTAATTCTTAGTCCAAATTAAACCGAAATTTGTCTTCTAACATATTTACATATATGTACAAAGAATTTAAAATGCTTAATATTAATGAATTCTCTTCCATTGCGATTTAACAACCGACAAAACGAGAGATTGAGGAATATCAGTTGTAACTCTAATTATTGTATGCTGTCTTATGAAATATCAATTCATCTTCAAGATTCAAAATATGTATTTGAGATATAATCGGTATCTACTTGAATTTGGATTAATAAGGTCCAAGAAATTACCGATTGCATTTACTGCTAATTTGCTTCCCTGTTTTTGTGCCATCAAAACAATAATGATAACTTGTCATATTACTTAAATGTTATTGCCATTTAAATAGCTGAAATTTCTATACCCACGTTACACCTTATTTATTCATGTCTCTGCAGAATACTAAACTTGTCCCTTGTTAAACAATCACAAATACTTTCAAAACGCCACTCATTTTTCATTAAATGTCTTGCTAAATGCGGCAATTAAAATTTTCCATTGTTAAAATCTTGTTGCTCTCATGCACAATTTTTAGAATGATCATGTAGTAAGTAGTAGACGCATAAGTATAATAAAGTAAAATTTAGTAAAATTAAATCTATTTAACGACGCACGTGCGTTTCACTGAGCCAAATTAAATAATTAAAAGGTAATATCCTTTAAAAACAGCTATAAATGTAGGAAATTGCTAATGAATTTGAATTACACATTTTTGTATCCGTATTTATTCAGCAGAATAATTATACTATTATGTAGTTTAGGCAACTCTCACAAATGATACAATTTTTAAACGCAGAAATAGATTTACTATGGAGTTGGCCCTAGCACACAGATTTTTCTTTTCTATTTAGGATAATTAGAAGAATGCAACTATAATAGTAAGTATGAAAACTCTTACAAAATAGAATGTAATTATTGCTTAGTTTAACATGGGCCTAATTAGTGCGGTAATTTTCTGAATTATTGTTTACTAAAATGAATAGCTTTCGAAAAGTTTGTGCCATTGTACTGTACCCCAATTATACAAATATCTGCTAGACGAAGCCCCATAACTATAAGTGGATTGCATAATTGTCATAAATTTGTATCCAACTCTACAGCTAGTTAAGTAGGTAAAGAAAATGCGATGGGTGCTCTTATTGCGAAATGCCTGCTAATATCTTAAATATGGAACTGTACTCATGTCCATAATTTGCAAAGGGTTTACAACGAGTTTTGTAATCTTTTGCAGCAATTAGTATATTATTTTCCATCCTATTTTCTGTTTAGCTTGCTAAATTTCTACTACTGAATACATCTTTAATCGAATTTTATATAGCGCTTGAATATGCAAGTACATTTTTGTATTTAATTCGCATGATGTGTACGGAGCTGGTGTGTTTCGTAGTCGTGCGTTTTCTGACTACTGAGGAACTGAAATTAACGCGAAAAATTCACCTGCCAATAAATTAATTTTAGAATGAGGCATCAGTTTGGCATGTTGCTAACTATTGACGAGCAGAGGCTCTTCTATTCTGTTGTGTCTATCTTAATTCCTTCAATGAAAATGATTACGTGTTTTCAATGACAAATCTTTGCAAATTTATGCGGATTTTTTGTCAATAATTAATTCCATTATTAAATATCGACAAATTATTCGAGTCGTGACACAACGGAACACAAACTCACGACGTATTTACATGGTCCTTGTATGTAACAGGTATATTTAACAAGTAGTTAACAAAAGTACCTACATATATTCAGTAAGTTGTAGGTTGTTTGGCCATTCAACAGATATGACATCACCCATTCATACTAAGATGTAGGTAATTCTTTTAAAAAGTGGTAAACAACATATTTTCAAATAACGTAATCAAATATTCGTACACATGGGGAAAGTTATAAATTAATAAATATAAAATAAAGGTACTGTTAAGAGATACTAGAATATAAAATCTGCATAATGTTATGATGTGTACCAACTTTTGCTGTTGTTGTAACTCCTAAATATTAGTGCTTTAATTTATTTTGAAGATAAATAAATACAAACGAAATATATTGATTGAATTTACTTAATTAGCGGATTATTTAAGTTAGATATCAACAGAAGCCTCGCTCTTCGTCAAGGGAGTGTTTTAAAGCCAACTACTATTTGCAGATATTGTAATAATACAAAATTACCTAATATATTATTATAGTACATACGTTGAACACATTTACATAGGAACAAGCGTGCATGTACTAATACTATATTTATGTACGTAGGTATCCGAGACGAAGGTAAATGGCAATGGCCCAGAGACCTAGACATTATTTCAAGAGGCATGCACTGCATTACGTACAGTGTATGAACTATGAAAAAGAGTTTTAGAGAATGGAACTAATCGTCTCGTGTCATTTACACTTTTGATGATGATACTTTATAATAATAAAGCATGTTCTCTCAAGCAAACAAAAAGCATAACTAATGGAAAAAATCTTCTAATTGAATGGCATAGTCAGCTCCTTGCCGTATGCTAGGCTTCCCTGTATTATATTTTCTAAAGAGAAGGATCCGTGTCTAATGTTGCACTATTGGTATAATTTAACTTCACTTATCGTTAGGATACGGACAAGGTAAATATTATGATAATTAACATTATACGCATATTTGTACGCTATTTAGCATAAAATATGTGCTATATTGAATACACCTTGCATACGTGCGTATTTTTGTAGATAAAAAGTAATAGCGTATCTTACTTGCCTACTCCTACACAAGACTGTAATACAGTAATCTTCTGTTTATATTACAGTAAATACTGTAGACTAGACACTAGAGTTGAATTTGCAGGAACTGATATAACACAAAAAATTGAATTTAATTATACGGTTTATGATAATTAGTTTTTATGTCGTAATATATGCTTAATGTAGGAGCGTCTCGAACAGGAGGTCATTTCAGATTGCGTCTAAACTCATCTCAAGATTCCTTTCGATTTCTATCATATATGTGTGTAGTGGCGGCATGGCGTCACATCTTAAGGACTCTTCATCAAATAAATTATTTGTTGTTCTCCTCAACTTAATTTAGGTATAGCTTTTATATGTCTCATTGTTATAACCAAAAAAATGTTGTAATTCTACCTGATGATCTTAAAAAGTAAATATGAGCACATTTACTACTATCTACTACAAATACTTACGTTTAATTCATTAATTAGATTTTTGAGGATGTATCATCTTTGTATGACAATGCCATTCCGCGTAATAAATATTTGTATTGTAGTAATATGTATATCCCATAATAGAACTAATATATTCATATTTTATACATGTATTTTACTTCATTTATGTGTAGCTTTGTGAAGCTATGAACATATCTTCAAGTAGGGAGCACTAAAAATTTCAATATAAATAAATAATGTTTTTATTTATACATTGACAATGACATAAGATAACAGAAGAGAATTGGCTGCATTCATATGCATGTAATATTTTACATATATACAAATAGGTAGTTATATTTAGTTATAATTTGAGGAGGATTTTTAAGGGAATGATTTAGTAAGTTTAGTTTACGTAGTATTTCACAGGTAAGTAAGCAGAAACGAAGTAGCATAGGATGACCATGAAGTGAATAAAAGATGCATGCGTGACGAATCCATCTAAATTCCAATAGCTAACATCCTTCAGTTTATTTGTTTCGTTTCTTCGTCTTCTTTCCATTTCTTTACTATTTCACTTGCAAATTTAACACTACATGCTGATCTAAGAATTGTCTATGCATATGGTAGGGGGATGTTTTATTTACACGCGATATATTATAAGTATTAATACTTATAGACTATGTATTTGAGTCTACAAATACACACATTGTACCTATAAATGTGTATATATAAATAGGTGTATGTCTGAATTGCATTGATAACCAAGCAAACATTGTATTGTATACAATACCAAAGAATTATATTGTAAAATGGAAAACATGAGAGTTCTGTATACTTACTTACTTGAGATATCATGTTCTTTATCTGTACATCAAGGTGCAGCTAACATACATTATTATCTTGATTGAGTAGATGCGATGTGCAGAATATGAATTTGTTTTTTTACGATTAGGTATCAAAGGAAGATGAAATGACGTTATAACTAAGTATGTAGTACCCTTTTACTATATAAAAAATATATTTAATATATTATGTATCTATAGCTTAGCATGGTCTGTGTTAAGTTGATTGGAGTTTGAGTGTACCTACAGTGCAGATGAGGATGAGTTCCTGAATGTGTAAATACTTCTTTTCATGTAGTAATAGTATCTATGTACCTGCCATCACTATTTCTACATAATATTCTCAGTATACACACACAGTAAGAAATTATTAACTCTGAGAGACTAAAAATATAAAGAGGCAAATACTAATATGTTGAAACAATTCTTCTATAACTTAAAATACTTTTAGTGTATTCTGTAGAACATAAAATACGTAAGTATGTAGATAAATTACATCCTTAGAGAGTTTATACGGTGAAGATGAACATTGTGTTCCAAAAGGAAAAGATAGAGATTAGTAGTCGTACTATTGCATGGACCATAATAACATTACAGGAATGATCTGTCAAGGATAAACTAGCTTTAGTGTATTTTAAACATATCTGAATCTAAAAAGATAAATGAATATACTCGTCTAACATATGTTATAGATTTACAAAGGTAGGCACTTAAAATTGTCTATATTGTACAAGTGCTTAAATATCGTATGTAAGAACACCATAAAATTTATGATCATTAGATAGACAAAGGTATAATTGGCAGACCAATGAGTTACTATTTTAACTTATTCTGTTCATCTGTATTAATACATGCGAAAGGATAGCTTACCTTTCCTATAATACAAATACGCTAGCTATGAATAAAAGATACAACTTTAGATATTTTTTTATTGTTTTTGATGGTGGTTTGATGCGGTGAGCCGGATAGTCTGGCCTACACTTGTTTTGCATGTAACAGAGCCAGCAATGTGTTTATAATGCAGGATAATATGCTTATTATGTTACATAAATGACAGTAGGCATCTACATGTATAACCTACAGCAACGGGATATCTTCATACTATTAGGTAGAAGAATAAGTAACTTATTAGTATTGTTTTTTATCTTAATATACTTAAATTTCTATTTACAAACCCTACCTAAGATAATTGAACAATGTACAGATCATCGAGGGGCTTGCTCCTTTATCATTATAACAATACAAGAACAAACACAAAGGATGAGTATGCATGTATCTTCAGCCACAGCTAAGTTCCAGAGATGGCAAAATTTTGAAACCGGGAAAAATTACACAACTAAAGTAATATAATTTTTAATAGATGCAGTTTTAGTATTAATTTTGTAAAGGACGATGACGATTTCCATCTTTCAACTAAAATCATTTTAGAGCAGGTATTTATGTCGCATCCTCATTAATTAAGAGCTGCGGTTCAAATGATACAATATATGAATTCCCATCTCTACTATAGTATACTTTTTGTTCATTATGATTTTTAATTTGTATAGTATTGTATCGTCATATGTGTAATACAATATTTAAGTAGGTATATCATAGGCATCACATTTTTAATAACTCTCTAGTCGACTCGTGTCTTGTCTGTCTTATAAGTGACCGGACTGCATGGACATCGTCCATGAGATAGTCATGCCCTGTTCACTCTGCGTACTTATTCGACAATGCTCATCGCATCTCTCATTAATTCAACACAGGTACTGAAATAATGATGACTTGTCATGGCTCAGGTTACATTCTGGACTAAAATTAACCTTATCTAACTAAGTACTATTGTACATATATTCTGCTTGTGAATTACTCACCAGACTAGCACGTAAATACTATACAGTAGAGTAGAACATATAGAACTTATTAAGATAATATGAATTAGGCACTACACACTACACACTACCATGTAGGTCCTGAAACATCGTGTGGGTATTTACATTTAATCATTGAACTAACTCAATGTCAGCTAACGGAACTTAACTAAATTCATTTCACCTTCCTATATGTTGAACAATGAGTTTTGAATAGTGCTATCGCATCGCACTCAATAAGAGTTTGATTGAACATTTTTAAATTAGCTGATCTTGATGATTAACATTTTTTAGATATATAATATATGGTAGTGAGTCCGTAATAACAGAAAGCAGACTGACTACAATGATAAGAAAAACAATAGACATTAGATAAAGAATATGAAGTCAAACCTCATCTCACGAGTAGATAACCAAATTCGAATAAATTCACATACACATAGTTTAGAACAAGGAAAGATAATTTTGATTTTGCAAATGTCTGTGTGGCTCCAATAGATAAAAAATGATTTGATTTGATCATCCCTATTTAAAAGAATGAGTATCTTAGCTGGTATGAGGATACGTAGAAAGAAACTTTGAAACAAATTGCCTAAATGCTCACTCTTCCCCTAATATATTTAATTCTAGCATGCAATAATACAGATTCAATTAGGTAGGTAGTAGGTAGTAGTAGCACTTAAACTTAAATACTAGATGAAATAGATATTATTGATATAAATTAGGCAGATGTTCATAATATTTATAATGATAGAGATATAGAGATGAGTTAAGGTTTGTAAGGTTAAAGTGTATATTTATGTGCACTTAGGAAAATATATTAGGACATTTATAGGCAAAGGCTGCTAATTGTGCATGGTTTGGTATAGTGCTTACTCCTTGGTTATTATTGTTAACTATAATAATAATATTAAGTACATAATAATTTAGCTTTGCTAGCGATAAGTTGAAAACTCATCATCATCGTGCGATTACACGCTAGGCTCTACGTTAAGATAGGCAAAGGGATATTTATTATGTACTACATCACCATGCACATATCAGTATATACTCTTCAGGTAACCAGAAAGGAATTCACTAAATGTGTAAATACAAATGAAAAGCCATAGCGTAATTAATTACGTTCTCGTTATTTGCACCGCAGCTTAGGATTAGTGTATACCCCCTACTATAGATAGTATTTAGATACCCCTTCGTTGTTAGCCACGTATTATTGTGTCTAAGTGCACCATACTGTAGCATATGGACTTAGAATTAACAATACAATTAGGATAAAGCTGAACTCATCCTGAGATCACAGGGAAGAATAAACGATTTCCAAAAAGCATTATTTTTGTGATGGGCAGTCACGAATTATTATTTTCTCCGAGACTAATGTTGTCACTCTGACACAATACAAAATACAATTCTCTCATTGCATGGTACACTACAACTATGAACGTTAGACCAAAATATTCTTTCTTACTCATACATATTATTAAATATGTTTCCAATGTTAGGTGAAATCATGAATATTTAATTCAAAATAAAATTACGCATACATGTAATCATACCACATCAAAAGTAGATAACTGCTAATTCTTATCCCTATTCTTTTGGGATATGTTTAATTCCTTGGTCATGACTTAAGCTACAAGGAACATAATATATGCAAATGGAGAAATTGCGGTGCGTATTAAATATCTTTTGATTTTTTGCAAACAAGGTTTCATACCTATAAATCTTTCTGTTGTTGTTGTTTTCGTCGACTTGTTTCTCGCTCATTTATAGGTGACTCAGAAGATAAAAACAGACACGCAAAACATTAAACGACATCATAAAAATCATGAGCCATCGGTTACATTGGTACACATTGCTATCCAGTCAGTAAACAAATGTGTATTTTTAAAACGTTAAGTATACTGTATAGGTATACTACGTAGAATATTTAAAATAATAAATCTGCGAAAGTATTAAAGTATTGAATTAAAATACTAATTTGAGCAGGTATGTATAAAAAATAAAGAAAATAATATGTGGCATGTGTATAAGATGTGAGAAAATGTGCAAATTGTTTAATTGTGATTTTTGATTAGAGACTTGTGTGAAGAATGAATTAGAGCAGAGCCGAAAGGTCTTTGTTGCAATTGAAACTCTTGTATTCCACACTGGTATAACATTGTGTGTAATGTCTATAAGTAAGTGATATGGGAATGTCTTGTAGTGGAAATCTCTCTTTGACTTTCTTAATAGACTTTAATGTAATTTAATATTATTATCTAGTATCATATTGTGTTAATAAATAGATGTATGTATTTCATTCATCGTCAGTACAGTACAGTGTGTAGTCAGTCACATTTATTTCAGTATTAGTACAATGTGTGTTTATATCTATTATACTAACCCAGGTTTATGCTCTATACCTAAATACAATCGCTATTATTAGAGACGTGAGTAATTAAGATTCGGCCTCTCGTCTATTTATGCAGCAATAAAACCTGACAACCAAAGTACCTAATAGCAAACAGGTGGTTTGATATCTTTGCTCTTTATAAAATTACACTACACGTACGTTGCGTACAAGGTGCGATCTGTGGGAGTCACTCTCTTAACTCCATACACTCTAATAGAGTTCATAATAATATAACATAAATTAATAAGTGCGATGAACATTCGCCAAAAACGTATGATTTCTCCTGATAACCTTAAGGATTTAATTGTCCACGTTATTTTTGGTACAACTATTATTTTATAATTTTATGTGTACCCTTACCTAGCAGGTAAATACCATGGAGTACCTGTTAATGTTATGTTTGTAAGTAACACTTGGCGTTTTAGGGTTACAAAAGAAAATACCAAAGTGCATTTTTGAGAAAACTGACGTGATATCTTGTGATTATTGTTACTTATTTCTTTCAGGGCATATTTAAGAAAGAATGGTATACAATACACATGCAGAGAAATATTTCATATTAAGATCAATGGGTTCAATTGAATCATATTTCCTAAAAGAATAGGAACCTAAACATACTACACCACACTAGTAGAGTAGGTAAGGTAGTACGAATTAAAGACTTCTGTTTATTTGTTGTATTTTTACATTGTAGTAAATATTACAGAATATATATCTACATAGCTATAGGCAGTGCATACTGCAATCCCATCCTTACATTTTGTTTACCTGTTTGAACAAAAACATATGTAAGCTGTGATATGTTTGTCTGCTTTGGTAATTTTACATTCTTTGCAAGCTTTCAGAATCACATTCAGAATGCATAAGTAAATGACGTACTTTTCTAAGAAAAGTGTCAAGATTGTACACAAAGATCGCCGCATGCAGCATGTACATTTACATATGTACACACTGCAACAAACTCGCATACATACATATTTAATTTTAAGGGAAGGAATCGAATGTAATATGAATTACATTTGCACTTCACGCACATGTAATAGAAATAACACAGGCGGCATTACTTCTGAATGTGTCGTAATGACAATGAATAGTTGCTGTAGTACGGAAAACATACTTTTTGAATTGTATCCTTTAAAATGAGATATACAGATATCTGCAAGAGTTACAGGAGTATGTAGTTTTACTATTCTTCTACTGGCCGTCTTATTTTCATGTATTTGTGTGCAATTAATATAATAATACTAATATAACTATACAATATATATTTACCGTTTACCGTTGTTTAGTAAGTAAGGTTGAAATTGAATGAAATTTAGTTAAAGTAAATACATAGCGATAAGGCTATAGATCATTGTGTTGTAAAATTCAGATCTAGTGTGCAAATAATGTGAATTCCCAAGTAAGAGGAGATATAGAAGGGTGATGTGATAAATATTTGTATATGTATGTATACACAAGTCAATTCAATCTATGTAATGGGTGTTGGCCATCTAAAAAGTGTATCTTTAATACAATACAATTGAGAATAACGTGCTATTGTTATTTCTCACTGGATTCTGAATAGATTCGCTAGGTACCTTAGTACCTAGAAGCTATAATACGTATAACATTATCCTTATTATGCATTTATACAATATAATGGTTTGTTATCAATTTAAATATGAATCATTATACATAGATGTGATGTGTCTAAACAGTATAGGTAAATAGGTAGGAAATATCAACTACATAATAGTACCAAAGGGTTGTTACATTCAACCTACAGAATTTGCGGAATCTGTGTATCTGCTGCTGGTCGAGTCGAGCCAAGTCAAGTCAAGCATTTGCAATTGTTGATTGACAAAGGAGCACAAGTTCATTGCGGGCACCGCCTAATTTACGCAATGACTTTACAGTTAGTTGTATTATATACATTTGCAGATGTACCTACAGATTTCTGTGTGTGCATGGCTCAACCGTTATTAACTTATAATGTTTATCATAATAATATGTATATAAATATCTATAGATCTTATATATGTACATAGGACACGAGGCTACATATTATTGATATTAGACTTGCGTGGACTTGGACTGGGCTCGAATTTGACCGACTGATGTGACATTAGTGCAACAGATTGCAATGCAACCTTTATTATTTATATTATGTAGAATAACAAAAGAATGCAATTGAATAGACAGGCAGACCAACAAGTCAAGTCGACTTGAGCTATGTACTAAATATAAATACACCGTCAATTATCATTTGCATTACATTACCTTCAAGTCAACATCAACATACTTTATTACTAGCCATTAGTCCTGCCTAACTAACCTACAGGTACACAAATGCCTACATAGGTAATAATAACATGTAATAATCTACTAATGTGCCCCTATGCTATTGTTACCTACTTGTTTAACCTATACTAGTCTTTGTTCAGATTTATTACGTCAGTTCACTCTCCGGTGCTAATTTAAAGGTTCTCAAGTTACGAGTCTCTGTCTCTGTTGTATATTATGTAAATTGAGCGTCCTAATCCTAAGTTGTATATTCGTAATACTTATTATATTATGGTATATTAAAAATTCAAATACAAATTAAACCTTTCAAACAATTGACATTAGACCTCCTCCGGATCTTCTCCGTTAATAATCTGACGTACTTCTCTTGGTGTGTATTTCTAATATTTCTATTTATGAACTGTAGTACATAGTACATCTCTTGTATGAATATTATAATGCAAATTCATGTAAGTGGGTACCAGCATAATATTTATATAATGCTATGATAATAAATGCCTCCATTTCCTTTGTCTATCTATAATGCTACATATTATGGCAAGACTTTGGAATAATATGTTTTTCTCTGACAGGTTTGTTAAATGACTCTTCATAATTTAGTTGAGCAGTGTTTCTTTAAGCACAGAGACAGACTACTGGTAAATAAAATTATTAATGAGTATAGAACAAAGAGAGACTTAAATGGCAAAACTTGGATGGTTGCATAATAGATGTTCTTCAGCGGAAAGACTAGGACTACAAGTACTTTGTACATATTTACTGTCCAATGCACATAGTACTAACTATTGGACAGGTAAATTGGTCAGATGATGGTCAAAAGTCCACAAGGTCTTCTTAATTCAATTAGTATCCATTATCTATGGCTACCTAAAATTAGAGAGGTTTAGCATTGTGAACATGTGAATTTTAAATCTACATACAAACTACAGGCAAACCAATCAATAGTATCAATAGTTTGAGACGATAGAGTGTAGGACACAGGATGCAATAATGGTTATTAAGTATTTAACAAAACTTGAAAGTTATTATGCAATTATGTTTAAGAACTTCATGGCTCATAAGTAGATCGAATTATAGAATGGCTCTGCACTGCGGTGATTTATTTTAACGAGTTATTTAGTACAATTCAGTTGTTTCACTTCGTGAGTTGATACTTGGTTTTGATAGTTATTAAATTATAGCATTTACCTAAATGCTTGCACGATATATCTGTTTCAGAGCTAAAGCTAAGCTGCAAATGAATCACAAACAAGTGAAAACCCATAGCTTATTTATTACACGAATTTAAAATTGTAACTTCATTCCATCTAAGAACATATTTTAATAATTGAATTCCTTTATTGTTTCAGTTTGGAGAAACTGCAGGAACACTTTGACAGGGAGACTGCAATTTTCTGCCGATAAACCATCACGTCATTGCAATCAAGGGATTTGGATCAAACCATTTTGCCTGGCTGTAGGAGAAAACTGTAAGTCACTAAATTCACTTCTTAATAATTTCAATACCTCTATATACTATGTATGTGCTTAGTCTGCTTAGTATAATATTTTACGATAAATAATGGGTAAGGAACTGATCATTCTTATATATTTAAGTAGAGAACGTGAAAAACATAACTCGTGGTAATTTATTATTATCCCTGCGAAGTATCTGTATTCATTTTGGATTAGTAATACATAGGAGGTTGCATTTCGTATTACGTATTGCTAGACTGCGCTTTATGATAAAACGCTAGTGCATGAATGATTTTATTTTCATGAAAAGGAAGAAAAAGGCAGACATTCCATTTCATAGTGAAAATTATTGAATATATTCTACTGACTATATAGACATATATTATATCTATGTAGGTAGATGTGTGGTTTAGTTTAATTCATTTCCTATCTACTTACAATAGAACACAAACTACATGACAGCTGGACCACACCAGGCCAGATCACAATTTAAAAATCCTCAAGTCGTGCTCAAATTTTTCCAAGTTTCTAAAAAATTAGTTTGCATGCCCTGTACTACATAGGCGCTGTTCAGTGGCATTAATCAAATTTTAATGTCCATAGTATTTGCACAAATGATCCGACAAGACAAATTATTATATTATAGGCACTACTATTACTACACTACAAATACATTAAGTATATGTTCATGCATTGATGTGCTACTAAAGACGAGACGATAATTGGTAAACACATTAGTGTATGTATTTTGAAGACAAGAAACATTTTCTTTCATAATATTACATTTTGCTCGTAAATGCAAAAAATATTGTTATGTAGAAGAAATATCTGGGATTTCTTAATTTGTTAACTTTGTAACCATCTGTCTAAGTAGCCCATCGTGTCTTTACTTATCTAATATATTGTGGACACCGAATAGAAAGAAAAATGTTAAATAATGGTAATAACAGTAACAAGCCACAACACATCAGAAACCTACACTACATAATACTTAACTCACTTTGAATATAATGACCTGCTTCTGATTCTATAAACATATATGGTGATTTGTGTCTCAAAACGGTTTTCTTTTCACAACTCGTGCTCCTTTCTTAGAATTAGATTAGCATAAGACATCTCTATCACAAAATGCAAGGAAACGACAATTTCTGTTCTCTGATTTATGACAGACAAATTGCGGAGATACATAGATCCGTCTGGGCGATGCAATCAAAATAATTTATTGCTTCATAAACATAATATTATTAAGAGTGAGAGCGATTTTTATCTATGTAGAGTATGTATACCTGATAAATATACATAGCGTAGACAAATTACCTACAACGCTTACGTATATTTACCTACTATTAGTACTTACATAAATGTCATATATAGGCTCATTAAATCTTGTTAATAGTAGGTAATAAAATTACACCGGTAGAAAATAATATAATAAGGCTAGTAATCATGTTATAATAATCCCCGGTAGTATTTTAGTTTAAGGTAAGCATATAAGCATTAAAAATTAAAGTACCTTAAATATGTGCAATGTGCACCCTTACGCTTGTTATTTTAAGTTGTTAGCTGTCAAAATAGAATTTACAATTACAACGAAAGACGTGTTAGGGCATTATATTATATTTCTACCTTGCATTGTTCATTCATCACTTATTAAACAAGTAAATGATTATTGTGGTAAAAACTTTCATTTCAAATGTCCTTTTTGAAATTCACTGTTCACTTTCTGTGCAAGATGTCAGTTAAATAATTTGCGTTTCTAATTTTAGTTAAATACTATTGGTGTTCTTTAGTAAGTATTAATCTTTATAATCTCAGTTTGAATTAAATCTACATTTTACAAGGGATTAACATTTCAGCACATGCAAATAATGTGAAATCTTGATAGAATTGCTTTTTTGTTGCCTAAAAATGTTCCCTAAGCATTTTAAAGTACATCAGCCTACATGGGCTAATGCTGTCAATCAGTTGAATTTTGCAATTGACTTATTTGTGCTAAATTAGTAAGTAGATATAATATAATCTAGTGGTATATAGTAAATATGTATGAACATGATGTTGTACATAAATCGAGCATAGGTTATGTTAAGTTAGAATTTCCTATTAATTTCCCTTTCGCATTTGTTGCCTTCTTTAAATCTATATAACTATTTAATTGTAGTTTAATTAGAAATAACATGTCTACACAATATCATACAACTTGCGCTTACAAAACGCATTTCCCTATCTCACATGTGTATCACTGAATGAGTAATGATATAGATTATTGTATTAAACTACAATATATGCCAACTAATGAAATTGCTAAGCATTCAGATTTTGAACAGTTAGTAAATTAATGCATACCTTTTGAGAAGTGGCTGACTTCCACATTATAAACTATCATAATTAAAGATAAGATTATTGTACTCGCTCACCATTGGCATTGTTTTGAGAAAACATTGTTAGTGTGCTTAAAAGCTAACTAAATATTGCAATTAAATCGTTATTTTATTTGTTATTCATTAAAAAATGCATTGTAGCTTGCTACAATTGCAGATCTTTGTGTATACGTGTGATGGAAAAACTTCCTACTCCCTACACTTACTTGAAAAAGGGATTCCATCAAGCTTGAGCTAAAAAAAGGGATTTATATTTAACTTCTTATCATTATAGCTTTAGATAAATGCAGATATTTATTTAGTAGTTCTGGTAAGATGAGAAAATTTAAAGAAAAAATTGATTTTTTAAATTCTATGATAGTTAGAACGTCTGTGCATCTTCTTTATAACGCGGCAGGCTCATACTACATAAGATATCTCAGTCGACCATATCCATTTAGAATGAATAAGCAGAATAATAATAAACTTACGCCTACAACTTTGTGAGTGAGACGAATGACTATGGGATGAATGAAGTGTTTAAAAAATTAGGCAAGTTTTAAAAGATCTACAAAAATACTGCTGTTTTTCCACTCAAGTAGGAAGTGAAAGTAAATGAAACGTTTTGAACAAAAAACTCATACTTGTTACTATTATACGTCAGGAGAATCCCACATTACTACCTGAATTGAATACAGAATGCAAACAACAATCCATCCACCTTATGTGTAATATTATAGCATGAGCATAAATCATAAAACGGAAACATGAAGAGCGTGAGAGTAGCATAGGACGACAGATGTGGTTGCCATACATGACAACAGGACCACGAAAATGTTGACAACTCAGGCACACTTATACAAATAATGCTTTGCAAGCTTTTCACAACAAATCAGTTATTGTTAATTTCATGAGATGCTACACATAAACAAAATCATAAGCATATCACCTTAATAGTTAATATTTAGTAATAATTCATTTCAAAGGGTACCTGAAAATTCAGTGAATGTTAGCACTGGATATATTAATTAGGGAATATTATTAACAGTCTACAATCAAAATAATGTGACAGCTTCAATTAATTACATTTATCTTAGTTGTAAAAACTGGAATTTAGAAACGCAATTCATTAGTATTGTCTGTCAGACGGAGCATTTTTTATCATATGGTTTTCGGCCTTGCATTACCAAAGTACTTTACATGAAGAAATTAATTTTTGCAAACGCAAATGGCATTTATCCAGAAGAAATTATCTCTTTTCTATATTATATTCTTGGCAAGGGATAAATTATCTAATATAGATTCACTAAGTGTAGGATGGTCTGGTGATGATTTGAAAAAGCATTGTTCTCGCAGGTAAACCAAGATCAGCAAACGAAAGCAAAATCGATGTGTACGGCATAATAAGCACTTCATCTATAACTATCTGCAACAGCTTGTATGTAATTGCAAAGGGTTGTGTGCTCAATGTAAGTTAAGCTTATAGAATTATATTATGTAGATATTTGTATCACCTTTGTTTTTTATTGTAGTTGCAATTTGAAATTTTGTAGCACTTTTTAATATATTTGTTGCTGATACAATAAAAGTTAAATCTTTATATCTATTCAGCTTCTGCTGCTATTAATATAGTAGTGTACCTGTATACTATAATTAGGATATACAGTGCACTGTACCTTAAAGACGTTCACACCGCAGTAGTTTTTGTCATATAATTACATAGGGACTTCCTCTACTTTAGCAATAAACTGTGAACCATGCTATAGCACATACTGTGAGGCGTACATTGTGTGAAGAATACATATACCAAGTACCATAGCAAATAATGAGACACTTCGTATAACTTAGACAGAGAGATTGTAAATACGAAAAAGACTAGGTACCCATAATATGCTCATGGTTTATTAAAAATTGACAATAAGACCGGCCGACGACATAAGAAGTATGTACGTATACATGTAGGTATTGCACAACAGAAGATACACATAAAACTCACACAAGGCCATTCATCTCGTCTTTACTCTCATACATCATAACAAATTACCTACATAACAATGAATTCCGCTCAAAGAAGCAATTTCACGGAATAAGTCACAAAGTTCACACTCTTCATTATTACTACTGACTTCTGACTACCCAAACAAAGCATAATCATAACAAATATATAACAAATAAATGCATGCGTAACAATGACGTACAAAATTACATTTGCTACATATTATTCATGCATAATACCTACTTAGACTTGCTAATTCTTTCTACTGCAGTCTATTGCATATCTAGTCTCTTGGCATAGTAATCGTTGATTTGTATGTAAACTTCATATTCACTCATGTATTTAAAGTAATTAATCAAAAATTAATATGCAATGCACAAACAAAATCGACAATAGTGTGTAAATATACTGATGTGTATTTTTACTATTCGCTGAATTCGCTCAGTGTCTCTGAATCTGTAATATCATGGAACTAAAGAGACGGTTCTAAGTATTTACACGATGCAAAGCTAATTATGCATTTATGAATATTGAAAGAATGTTGCAAAAGACATAAAAATATCAACATTTCATAATTCATAATGTGTATAGCTCCGTGTAATATAAAAACAGCAGAAGTCATTTCAATTTACAGGGCATTTATAGATTATTTCCTGAATTAGTTGTTGTAAATACTAGAGGCATGTTACTTGCATTACATTAGACAGATAGTAAGTATACCTATAAGTATCATGATGGGTTTTGTTATGGTCAGTGGACAAATTGCTGTGCAACATGAATTTATAAGTACTTATATAAATAGGTATGTTATACTTTCAGTGTCATCTGAAATGTACCTAATTTTAGTGGAAGTGTGGAACAGCGAAACGCAACAAATTACTACGATGCATGTAGGTACGTCTATAAAAATGCTATTATCTTACAATATTTTAGTATCTAGTGTGATTACGTGATGTTCAACCTGACAAAGAAAATGCAGTAGCTAATAAGCATAAAGTAATGGTACATGACAAAAGTTGATTATATCAAATCCTGTCCAGGGTCGTTGTCTTTGTGTTATTTTGTTTGTAGGAATAGCATTTCCTCTGAAATTTTGCCGTTCCTCTCCTAAAAAGCACTAAAGTTGGTATTATGTTTCGTCACAATTTGTTTTGGCAGTAAAAGTAATGTAGTTATATATAAAAATTTACTCACCTGCGGTTAGTACATTACATATTAGCATTAAGCATAATAATCTTGGGTGTGTAGGATAATATGTATCCATTACCTAATTAAAAGTTCATTTTGCTTGAATCTACGTAAAGATGGTATCGCATGCGACGCTTTTAATTATATAGTAATAAACCTCGCATCTCAATTCCATGCCCTATGTTGCATAGATATAGCTACAACTAGATATTTATTGTAATTTTGTCCTTTGATGTCACAATAATGTTCTATAAAAACCAAACAATTGCAAACGTTTTTTAGTTTTAATTTTAAACGGAAATGGTTCGCAGATGTGATTATTTTTATCTTTAGCTATTGACAACGGTAGATATGTTTTTTAACGGAGAGTCCATATCAATAGCAGTTCCTTTAAAGGTTGTGACTGTTATATAATTTTATACAGATACTAGATCTGTACCAGTTTTATCCAATTTAATTAAAATGCAACTGGGATTCAATCCTTACAAAACCAGCACATGTTAAAAAATTGTATATGAAATTATCACACCGGTTTTATTTACAGGTTTCATTGATGCATATGAATTTAGTCCAACTCAGCAGGATCACTTATAAAACAAATACAAAAATGGATCTTCTTGATCATGATTGATCACTAATTGTCAATGAAGCTTTGCAATTGAGTCTCTCAATGCCTAGCACCATTCTTTTATTAGTTTTGCTATTAGTATTGTAATTTGTGACAAAAGGTTGATGAATCTTTAATAGATAACTGCGGGTTACTGTCATAGCTGTCTTATAATAATGTACTACTAGCATCCGTTAAGCTACTGGATGTGGACGTTTGGATTTGGAATTTTAGCTGACAATGGTATCAGGTGCCCGTCAACCAAAAGCTAATAAAAACATTGCAAATAAATTCCTAATTTTTTGCAAACAAATATAATGTACTAGTCTTCATCTTGATATGATATGATTCCGGTTGTACCTATTATTTCGATCAACACATCATATTTACTACTAGGATTAAACAATTAAACAATGCATATTATTTTTGCAATTTAAATGCGTACAAAAATGAAGTGTAGAGTTATTTTTCTGATTGTGTTGATAAATTCTGTAAATGGAAGGGTGAATAGCTACATTGTGATGTTACGAGATGAGCGAAAAGGTAGTGAGATTTTGAGATGCATAATATAACAATTATTTATTTATTCTGGCCATCATATCAGTATGACTTGACTTACTTGACTGACTGCATGGGATTGTCTTGTACTAAGTATTTTGTCCTATTGCCCAGCTGAGAGATGAGCGGTCAATGTCTTATCTTCTTTCTTTCGACGACCACTTCTCGATTGAGCTATGTTATGCTATGCATGAAGCAAAAGAACTACTTTCTTGCATCTTCTTTCTTACTTTGGCTAATACTATACTCAAAAGTACAGCATACGATACAATACACAATTCTCGTCAGTTTGCATTACCTTGACTTGACTGGACTTGTCTACATGTACAATGTAATGTAATAAGTCTACAGCACGTTTCATATTTGTATAAAGAGCTTCTACGTAGTTATTTTTTATACTTACCTGATATTATAATATTTTGTATCCAATCCACCCTGTGTACAACTTATGTTAGGTATAATACGTGTATATTGTGCCTACTAAAGGTGTATCAATACTGTATGTTTAGTAATATGATCTTCTTAGTATTTATCTGTTATATTTGCTTACTCGCCTCTATCTAGTACCTGTAGTGAAGCCAAATTAGGAAATTACAAAACTAAAGCCAAATCAAAGCTATATTAACAATGGGCTTTATTTATAATTATAATGTTGTGGAGGAGGCTCTTAATCCGTGTTGTAAGAATAGGAACTTTTAATAACTAAATCCCTGGTACCTCTCTATTCGTTAATATAATATTGTGTCTCCAATCAAAATACATTGTAAAACTCACTCACGAGTATTTATATATGCGTATTTAATTTACGTGGTCTGGTGGATTGCAATGTCTATCCGGTCACTCCACTCG
>JAQFYC010001590.1:0-32583 GCA_034694165.1 Tomocerus mixtus | reverse complement strand
TATATGATGACTAAAAATAAATGAGAAAAATAGAATTGGCTCTAGATAAGTACGAATTTGGCATAGTGCTAAAATGCGGCACAATATGACGCATGGCTCTAACCTGAGATATACTGAAGCACTGAAAAGAATAAAGCAGCACTATTTAGTAATACTATGTTTGCAATAGAATTAATAATAAAATAAAAATTAATTTAATGAGCAACCTACCTTACTCTCATCGAAACTTCACTTATGGACATTTAACATGGACAAAATAATACATGCAAATGATAGGAGGAGGAGGGGAGGTTTGTTCCTCCCCATTTCGCGATTAAACTATAGGTGAACAAAATTCGTCCCTACCCTAGCAAACATATTGTACTCTTGTTACCAAACCAATTCAAGTCACTTGTTACCTGTGGCACATCATAGAGCATTTTTTACACGAAATTAAATCAGCATTAAACGTACGAAAAAGACACGATCACCACTAACTAAAATTAATTATGTAGGTGGAAGTCAGAAATGCCTTAAGTGGCTGTTGGCTTAAATGGCTGTAAAAATTTATAGTCAATATGTCTATTGACTTCTGCATAACACTATTCACGTAGTTTATTCATTTAATTTAATGATTAAGTCCATGACAAACATATTACTACTAAATAGTGCTGTTTTATTCTTTTAATTTCAGTATATCTCAAGTTAGAGCCATGCGTCATATTGTCAACCATGCATTTTAGCACTATGCCAAATTCGTACTTATCTAGAGCCAATTCTATTTTTCTCATTTATTTTTAGTCATCATATAAAAAGTGAAATGTTAACTTTCGGCGCCAGCCTGTCTCAAAAGCAACAAACAAGATGGAGAATCTATTGTATTAACATCTACACATAAAATTGCTATACCGGAGGATCCGGCGTACCCACAGTACCCCCTTCCGGCCCCTCGGTATTTTTCTGTGGCAACGCCTGTCGGATGTCGGCAAACTTTCTGTCGGATGGTCGCTAACTTCCTGTCGGATGTCTCCTAACTTTATGTCGGCGATCGCCTAACTTTCCGTACCCAAATAAGTATTAGGAAAGAATCATGAGTGCTTACTTTTTAGGCTCGCGATATAAGGTACAGTGGGGGAACGAGTCAAGTTAACTGCTTTTGTTACGTCAGCGGAATCTGCCGAACTGTGCTGTTGAGGTTCTAATCCACAAATACCTAAATCTGTAAAAAGTCCATCGACCAGCACCAGTTCTTCCATATTAGGTAACTTTGAGAAAATCACACGGAGATTATCATTGTTGATTCCTTCCAGTCTTAGTCTTGTCAAATTAGGACACGCTTGTGTGAGTTGAGTCATCACAGGATTGGGATACGGGTTGCAGAACTGATAAATCTTCGAATCGTGATAGACTTCTAAGGTTTTGAGCCTGTATGGCTTTTTTCCTTCCGCGAAATTGAGTGCCGCAAATTGAGGGTGCAACACAGCCTGTTCCAAGTTCACTCTTCTTAAAATTAAAGTTTTCAGTTCAGGAAGCTCTTCCATAATGACTAAAGACCCTTTAAACCCTACGAGTGAGAGAAACTGTAATTTTTTCAATTCCCCACCAGACGGAATGGAGTCTGCGAAGGGGACATTTGGGTGATACTTAAGTCGTAAGTGGGTCAGTGTGTTTTTTAAGCTACTAAATAGGAGACACAGTGTAGAAAGTTGGACATTTGGCGTTGGCGACAAATCCAACCTTTCCAGAGGTAGGTTCTTGGCTTGAAGTTTCTTTACTGCACTGTCACTCCCGATCATGTGTACGTCGAGATCCTTCAATTTTCCAAATCTTGGTCCTGTCAGACTTACAACTAGTTGAGATAATATAATATGGGAGGAGAGGAAGGGCAAATCTTCCACAACTGCTTCCGGCATCGATTCAGTTCTATTAGCTATAAACTGCCTTCCAGACCTTAGCATGTCGTCAATTGTGAGCTCGAATCTGTTTTTCCTCTGCGGTTTCATTGCCGTCAATTTCTCCATATTAGGTACCATCATTGTCAATTCTTTTAACATTGGCGATCCAACATTACAAAGCTCCCAGTTCATTTTCAGGTGTTTCAGCTTCTTCAAAATAGGGATATGACAAGTTATTATCTTCCTAGGAGCACCGCCACCGCCGTTCCCATTTTCATCATAGATACCATTTCCAGGGGGGTTGGAATTCTGGGGTGCTGGGAAAATATGAGTATTTTCCAAAGTCACATCCGGATTCGGGTCCAAAATCAGTTCTTCAAGGTTAGGTACTTTTTCGCCAAGTATTCTTCCCAAATCCGCTGCAGTCCAGTTTACTTTATTAAAGTGAAGAGACTTAATTGTTGTTCCGAAGCGATTGAAGAAACTCTTAACACACCATTTTCCCAGCTCTAAATGTGGTCCTAGTTGAAAACTGTTGGCGAAACATCGGTTAGGGTGCGTGCATTTTCGGTGCTTTTGAATGTATTCTCGAATTACGGTATTTTTTGAAAAAACAACTGCTGTTTTACATTTAAGATACTTGCGGGCTTCACACTCCCAAGTTGTGCAAACCAAACGGCAAACCTTGAGTTCATCCACATTCGCATAACTAAGCACCTCGTTGATTATCTAAAAAGTACACATTTACAATTTATACAAAACATTACCTATTACATCTTTACATACATCTTCACATCACATCTTTTAATTATTATTTCCGAGACAAAAATTCTTACCGACGGGACTAGTAAAGGATGAATATTATGATTATGACACTCGTTCGCCATTGCACTTCTACTACTTGATTTCATTCAGATGTCCCTTTCCTTCTCAATCCAACTTTTGTGTTTAGAGCCGCCGTCTTTCCCCCAAAAGCGTGGATGTCAACCGGTGTAACCCGTAGAAAGGAAACCAAATTCCACACTATTTAATTCCTTCATTGGAAAAATTCTGTAAAAATGTAATTTTATACTATAATATACTTTAGATTATCTTTAAAATAAAATGAAAATTGTCTTCTTCTATCCTCTTCTCTACACACATTTAAGAATCTGCGGGGGAATGTAAAGTCATATGAAAGAACGAAAACTCACATGCATACACAGATGGAAGGAGTGAGTGTGAGACAACGAATGAAATGATGCAATTCTGAACCTTTCAACGGTGATGGCCAGCATGAAAAAGCTCCTCATGATAGTACTAAGTAACTAAGTAATTTTTGATAAAAGAAATTAACTGAGAAATAAAAAATACCCTTGTATAATTGACTATATTTATTTCTTTAACAAAGTCATTACATTACATACGAAAATAAAGGACACAGATCATTTCCCTTTGTTAACAGCTATGTACATGTAATGTAGGTACATACATAAAAATATAATACAAATTTATTGATGGTAAAATATTAGTTGATCACAAAACTTATTATATCTGTAATTTCATAACTTGGACCATTTTACGATATTAGCTTACAATTTATTAGGTATATTTAATTGTTGATACTAAAAGTATCAAATAAACAATCTGCTGCAAATCTTCGTTACAAATATATATATATTATAATTGTTTAGCAATCGATTTAAATATTTTCAGCTAAGGTTAAGTTCAGTACAGTTCAGTTAAAGTCACAAACTTAATTACACACATGTAATAATGACCTATATACTACAGACGTATTTCATTTAACTTGCCTTCATTAATATAGTACATATAGGTATACACACTCCCGTTCGAAAATTAATAAACATTTAAAGGTACGTTTTGATTTGCATTGTCAGTTTAGTGACAAAAGGCGTTAGGAATTAGGAACTGCTAGCTATCAGTAAATATATCTTTACATAATGAAGTCTAAAATAGAAATTATATTTAACAGTATAATATTATATCCTTTGATCGCGCAGCTACAATACAAAAGAAAGGTATATAATCAACAGCGACAGCCCATATAAAGACATATATACATCTCATGAAGCGATAACTGAGAAAATTAATTTAATTCACATATAATTCTTCTAATATGTCAATTGACATGTTGACATATCAGATAACAACTCCAAAAAACATTAATATGATTTCGTCATGACTAATTATGATTAAGCGATTTAATTTTAATAATCTTAATTACTAAGTCATAGTCATTAGTAATTACTGCAGATTCCTCAATATACAATAATACAGTCTAATAAGAATGATATTAGATATCCAATGGCTGCTTCTTATGATAGAAATGTCTCCTTGCAATTCGGAGAATAGCAAAAACAAGCTGCGTATTTTCTTTCTCTGTCTTCAATGATACCAGCATTGCCAGCATAATCAAAGGTCAGTTCTGTACCTGCTTTGACATCTTGTTTGGCGAAGAGGGAAATCGCTGGTACGACCTTCATATGAGTATGAGGAAGAAACACTAGTTGCGTGAACAGATTTGGAGAGCAGGAATGCTAAAAAATAGTAGAATGTCACATTTGCAATTATGTACTATATTTACATATTATGGCATGTGAAACACATGGTAAACGACAGTTTTGTTTTAGCAAGAGCGAGAGCTTACATTTATGAACCGGGCCACGTTTCCTTCACTGGTAGCATCAATTATATATTTCTTCTTCTCTTTTATCGGCTTTTCAGTTTTCTCTGGGCTCTCATTTGTTATCGACAAAGATACTTTAACCTGGTATTGTTCATCGCCCTATAGAACATTGAAAATCCACAAATAGGTATTAAATCGTTTAAGTATGTTGAAATATTGACGTAATTCCTGATCTGACTTCAATTACCGTAGAAGTTTCGCTCATTGTTTTTAAAGTTCCGACATAATTGCAGACAAAGGACCCTTTAGGAATGTCTTGCATGGTTCTTACTCCCCAGCCTTTATTTTCTGTGGCGAAAACTTCCAAACTCCAAGCCATATCGTTTTGGACTACTCTGTTAGAACAGTTCGGGCTGCATTTGCACCTAAACATTTTAAAAATGATTTTCTGCTCTCGACGCACACAATGCGGTATTTTCAGTATTTAGAATATTTAGTATATTTAATTTACAAAGTGCTGCATTCGAATATTCCGTTATTTTCCGGCTGCAATAATTTCCGATGACGGTAACCGTGCTTTACTAGCAATTTTTCGCTAGTAGATTTGGGTATACGTGATTCATTTCTTAAAGTAGTTATTTTCAAACAAATACATTGATTTGGATCCTAAACAAAGCAAAGATAAAGAAGAAATCATCAAACTAGTAAGGTATCGATTTTAAATAGACAAATTCCAAAGATTTGGTTGTGGTAATACTTACGACACATCCGTCCTTGCACTCGCATAAGCAGTGTTCCGGGGGAAACAATACACCCTTTTGATATATGCTAGAAAATTCGTACTTGGATATGTATCTAAAGAATGGTATCTCCCAATCAACTTCTGCACTGACACACCGAATGGGAATCGCTTCTAATGAATTACTAATATCCTGAAAATTAATAATATAGGATTGATATAAATCCTGCACATGCTTGTTTAAATATGTATAAATTAGTAATTAATTCATGTATTATATTTCAAAGGAACCCAGGGAATCCTGGGGATTTTACGATCTCCAGGAAAGAATCATAACATTGTAATTACATATACCTCGCTCATAATAACGGAAAATGGGTCGTCTAAACGCTGTCTGTCCCGGTTCCAATCTGAAGGTGAACATGCAATTTGAGGATCCCAGCAAAAGTTATCAATAGCAAGGGTTGGGTGTTCACACTCCAGCAAAAACTCAAACATTTGTTCGCCATGGAAGAACTTCTTTCCACACGGAGTTTCATAGATCACGTCCCCAGCCTCATCAAATAGCCTACGACAAAATAAATTTAGAAAATGAGCAAAATTTACACTATACTTTTGGCATACGATGGATTTACCAGTCTTTAAAATACCTTTTAAACCCATGCACTGTAGGAAGGTAAAATTTACAATGGTATAGCTTGTTTTTCACCATCCATGCCGGCAAGCTAGCAGGGTTGTATATGCAACAAATTGCCATGCAATCTTTTGGAGAGTGCTCAGACAAAGGCAAAGGGGGAATTCTCGTTGCTGACGCTGGAGTGAATACCGGTTGAGAAATGGGCTTCCAAGGAGATGTCCCTGATGTTGATGGTAAATTGTCCGAATTTTGAGAATGTACGGTCCGTAAAATAGAACGAGGCTTTGTCGGGGATATTAATGGTTGAGAAGAATTGAATGGTGAGGCCGAGGCTGGAGATGCCCACGATGTTGAATCTCTGGTATTTGAAAGCCCGGGTGTTAGCCTTGGCTCTTGTGACGACAAAGGTGAGGGTTGGGAATTCAGAGGTCCTATTTTGGCATTAGCAGCCACACGTTTGGGCTCTTGTGACAGCAGCGACGACAAAGGTGAGGGTTGGGAATTCAGAGGTCCTTCTTTGGCATTAGCAGCCACACGTTTGGGCTCTTGTGACAGCATTGACGACAAAGGTGAGGGTTGGGAATTCAGAGGTCCTATTTTGGCATTAGCAGCAACACGTGTGGGCTCTTGTGACGGCAGCGACGCCAAAGATGAGGATTGGGAATGCAGAGGTAGCACCTTTTCGATACTGACACTTGTTGAAGTTGCACTTGGTGAATGTGAAGACTCTAAAGGTTCATCTCTAACTGTTGAAGATTGTAAATGCACCGATGACGATGGTACTTTTTTGGCACTGGAAGCAGCCCTTGGAGAATCTGCCACAAGAAGTCGCACTGAGGGAGATTGCGTACGCAGCGATGGCAATTGTGCCGCCATTGAAGCAATTACTGCCGATCGTGGACCAACTTGTCGCTTAGGTGCTGCCGGGGTCGCATTTGAAGGCCCAATTGAAGAAATCTGAGATAAACGATGCGAAATTCTCAGTGGTCGCCTTTGGGACAAATCTAAAGGTGTACTGCCAGGGACTTGTGCTGTCGCTTCTGTAATTTCTCCGAGAGATGATTTTTGTGACATATCCAAAGGCAAAGGATCGAGGGCAAGGCTCTCAGTTGTGGACCCATTTTCTGAACAGTTAGAAGCAAGCCCAACAGGAGTGTTACCACCACTAACATTCGCTTCAGTTTCGCTTGAAGTAACCGTGGAGCCCTCATTTCTCTGTATTTCTCTATCCTCTGAGATATTCGGAGGATTTTCGTTTAAATCCTCTGGATTTCCAACTCCGACAATTCCATGTTCTTGTTTTATTGCTGCAACATTAGGCGATTCTGCAGGTTCTGTTTTAATTGTGGTACTCGCTGGAACGGCCTCAGCGGCTTCTTGTTTGATACCAGAGGTATCCACAGGCTCTGTTTTAATTGGAGCTGTGGTTCCGTCAGCTCCTACTGCGATTCCAACAATTGTCCAAAATTCATTTCCCTGAGATCTTAACTTGTGCTTTTTCAATGTTTTGTCCATGTTAAGTTTTTCCAAGCGTACGGAAGGTAGAGGTACTGTGATAATGGAAGAATATGAAAATAAATATTATTGGGTACACCTCGGGTTGTCAGCACAGTACATAGGTACGTAACCAACCACATAATACGTACATTTATTGCATATTATTTAGTACTTACCAAAAAAGCTACTGCTGTGAGAAATCGTCGATACTGATGATCTCGCTATACAAAAAACGTTAATTAAAATCGCACATACCAAGATTATATAATAGAAGAAATATATAATTAATTTAATAAAATTCAAAGCAAATGACTACGTACAACTCCCTTGCGACGATACGTCGTCATCAACATAAGAGGAATTTCTTATACCCAATTGATCGATACCGCTGAAACTAAAATCGTTTCCTTGATTTCCGGGACCCAAACCTATAGGTATTAATAAACATGATAAAGCAACAATAATCAAGTGAACAACAGTAATACCTTTGTAAACCATAATATAATATGTCTGTGTGAGAGAAGGGCTACCCGAATTAGAGTCTCTAGGTTGTGGCCCTTGGTCCCTTCTTCCAGTAGCTTGTCTCGGCCCTGGACGTTGCGACAAGTCAGTGGGGATCTCCCTTTGACTTTCAGTCTCTTGAATACCGTTTCTTACATTTGCAAAATTAGCAGTGATTTCTTGTCCAGCTAAAATATTCTCTTTAGCAAAAAATCCAATATGAGGTTTTGATTCGGAATTTGTATCAACAAACACAGTTTGCATGAAAACATTCGATGTTGATGCGTGCTGCAAAAGTCAAAACCAACAAATTAGGAATATTTTTCGTAAATCAATGTGTATTTTCAAAAAGGTTAAAAAAGAGACTGAACGCAAAGCATACGTTAACAAATCGTCCAACATTTCCCTCCCGTGTTGCATCAAGGTATAGATTTTGATTAGCTAGAGTATTGTAGCAATGGTGACGTGCACGCGTCTTTATTATGGGGGTCGAGTAGTGGTTTGTCAACGAAGTATCTTCTCCGGATTGATTGGCGCAGCGTTTGTAAGGACAATCGTAATCCGGTCCCAATTTTATTTGATATTTCTGCTCACCCTACAACGAATATACATAATTCACATAAAATTCCAAAATCTATAATTCCTTATACAATACATAGTAATGGTCCATTTTCAAATTCAATTCAATTACATTAGCAGCTTCTGGTTCAAATACAATTTTGCCAATAAATTGGCAGACAAAGTGACCTCGAGGAATGTCGTGTAAAGTTCTTAAGCCCCAACCATCAGGCTTTCTGAAAACCTGAAGTTTCCATTTGATTGGAGTTTGGATTACTTTATTACCACAGCTAACGCCCTCGATCGTTTTATAACAGCTGCATCTGAACAGAAAAATGATAAATTGTTATTATCATTGTAATTCGCTATATATGTGAATACAGATAGGGCGAAACTCCCGTTTCATGCAGTTTATACACTATTATTACACTAACTTCGTACTTACCTTTCATTGCATTCATATATTCCCCGTGGGACGCGCTGCATTAATCGCTTGCAGTCATAACCTTTATATCTAGCATTGCAACTTGACGAAACAAATCCTTTAGTATGTCGCCTCGTTGTTTCAATCGTACACAAACAATTGCTATTAACCTGTAGAGTAATCAGAACTAAATTAGATTAAATATTATACAGTTAGGTAGGTTAGATTCATCAAGTCAGGATTTCGTTAAGTTTTGCCAATTTTCCCGTACAAATTATACAACCATAAATGGGCAACTATATAATTTACCTGGCAATCGTCCGAACAGTTGCAATCATTCCCAACATCAAATAAAGGGAGTATAACGTTCTCCCCTGTAACGCTATTTTTAATATACTTAAACGGTGATAGCACTTCGCTATCAATTTCGTTCACGCAAGTAATAGGAAACGATTCTTCTTCTCTGGATATATCCTAACAATTTTTACTACTATTAGTAACAGTTAAATCGTTAGTTAACAGATAATAAATGCAAAAAATCCTCAGTGATTTTTGCAAAGAAAATGATCCAGTTAAAATATATTAACATACCTCATCAACTCTATATTTTGTCCATCCAACAGGGAATTCTACCCAATCTCTTATAACAGGTTCAAAAGTGAAGTAATCGATTGTTAAATAAGGTGACGTATATTGAGTAAAACCGGTCCTCAATAAAAATGCCATAATGTCCTTATACGTATCATAAATTTTTTTACAAGGAGATACGTAAGTAACGGAATCGTTCGCCACAAATCTAACAAATAAAATAATTAATGGCAAACATTTAACCTTTTACATCTGCATTACAATATTTATGAATAATACTATATCGATTCAAATAAATCGAGCTCATTACCTGTGCCATCCATACGCTTTGCAATAAGAAAAAGGATTCGTCAAGAAAGTTTCGAGTCTATAACTCTCAAAATCGGCACACTTAACGGTACAAGTATGAGCGCTCGATGAAGTAGGGACTCCACCACTGTTGTTTCTAACTATTGGAACTTTAACACGATCTTTATTAAATAAATCCGCTATTAATGCAACAAGAGTTTTGTCATCCGAAACAGTTACTTCAGGAGAAGAATTTGCTCCAACTCCAGGCGTTGCAGAGTTTTCTATATTAATATCTAGAAATTAGTATAAAACACAGCAGTTATTTCAAAGTTTCTAAATAATAAATTGTTTGTGCACATTGCACAACAGTACTTATCAAACTCATTTATATAGGTTGTCTGTAAAGCTACCTTTTTATTAACTTAAAATGCATTCCTATTTCTTAGTATTAAAAATCGCAAACAAAAAAAAAATTGTCGTTTTCAGCTTCTAACACTTATATGGAGTTCGTTAACTAGTTACATTTTTGAAGTGCTAACAAAATTAACAGTGCACAATATAGTGACAACTCATTTTATCGGATAAGAAGGTTTTACAAAACTTCATTTAATATTTTTATAAAAATTAAAATTGTTGAACGCTATCGAAAGCTTGGAGTTTACTTTTTATAAAAATATTAGAATAAAGTTGTAAAAGCCTTCTTATCCGATAAAATGAGTTGTGATTGCAGCAAAGTCTGGATTAAAATATTTGGTGTACATTATATTTTTAACGAGCGTACCAGTTGATACTTCAAGTTCCGCAGTAATCGCATCTACATGGTTGGGAACACAATTTTCTGTAATGTTTTCAGCCACTAGCTCCGGCAACGGATCTACTTCAACGGGAGAGGAGTTATCTTCAGGCATGTCAACGTCACCGGTGGTGTTATTTTCCTCGTTCATCCCATTGGGTGGCAGACGGAAAACATGTTGCAGTGCGTGCTCTAATGGCTGCCCCACGAACGTCAGAACTCTAGAAATTCAGCAATAATTTTACTCAACTATCTATAATACGTATACGTATATTATTTTACTTTATGTTTTAGTACTTATACCAAAACAAACTCGATTTGTCTGATCTATTTAATTATTTATATTTAAGCACAATTACATAGGACTTTTGAATGCAAACGACTGGGTGTGCAGCAGTAGTAATGTCCCAGTTGTAATATTTCCAAGCAGTGAAGGGCCGCCAGTGCAGTGAGGGGCAGTATGGCGAAGCAAATTGTCCACAGTTAAATACGGTTTCATTTTAACAGGAATGCCGTCTACTGTACTATTCGCAATATGTAAAATCAAGTCTTGTGCTCTCTCAATTCTGTGAAGTAGAAATGAACAATTGAACAATCAATTCAATATACTACTGACATTATGTTTATGTAAATGTATAACTACTAACTACAAGTGTACCACAATATACTCTAACCTCTCATTGAGCGCGGAATCCATAATGTCCTTATCATCGTATTTCAAACAGTCAATTATTTCAAAAATATTTTTGCCGTCGTTATCTGTGGAGAATTCTCCAAATACAACCATCTTGTTTGGCAACTTAAGCTTGCGATTTTGGCTAGGAGGTAGCTTCCAAACTTCGGATGCACGATCAAGCAGTTTAGCTGGACAATTTTTCTCTCTGCCTGTAATATAAAGCAAAGCTTTTTTACAAAACAGTTGTATGGCCAACAATAATATTTAAAAATACAGCATGTCAAAAAAGGAATGACAAATAAATAGTTTGTCATTCTTTTAAGGAATCAAATAAAAGGAAGCATAAATACCTCGATAGTATCCTTGTCCATCTTGACTAACTAAAAATATCACCCACTCCTTTGGCTCAAGTCGTCCGTGTAAGGCTCCAGAAAACTCTACTGGCATTGTCATATTATCACAAATTCCTAAGCAAACAGTACCACTCAATGAATAATTTACCATGGCCTATTTAGTTAAGGATAATAACAATAGCAAAAATGTTAAATCGTTCGATGATATTACTTTTGGTCATTTCGCACACAGGGCGAGGGATTAAATGATTAGCATCGTAATAGGAACCATTTTGATTATTTTGATCATTTGATGGAGATTCTCCGTTTGTTATATCATTTGTCGCATTGTTGTCACTGACATGGTCTGATGTCCCATTTTGTTGTAACTCTTCTTCTTCCTCCATTTCTGTCAAATCTATTACACTATTAACATTAATACCGTCAATAGGAATTTCTTCAATAACGCCACTGCTAATGTTAGCGTCAATAACGTCTATATCCGGGCGGGGTGTATTGGCGATGGCGTCCAGCACAGAATTGACTTGGGTAACATTATCAGGCGTAACTGGTGGTTCAGAAGATTGGTTCAAGGCACAGGTGTCTGGATCTGGAATTGACGGTTTGAATCTCTTGGACATCTGACTATTGAAACTATCTGTATATACAAAAAAGGAGTGGATTCAAATCAAAATTGATTTTAATTTCATACACTGCATTCAGCGAGGAAGACAATTTTACGTACCAGAGATTGAAGAGGGGTCCTGGGAGGGGGTTGAAATTGGAGTATGTATGTTCATCACTTGTCTTCGCTTTCTGTTGGTCTCATTTATCCTTGGAGAGGCAACAGCGGGATCTTGTGCGGGCAAGCTATTGGAAATAATGTCATTTCCTAGCAGGTCTATTAGTAATCCATTCGAGTCTATAGGAGTATTTATGGTAATGGTAGGTTCTCCGAAGACAGGAGGTGAATTAAATGTAGGTATTGGATTTGCTGTGGGATATATTGAGGGTAAATTATTAGATATTCCATTTGAAAGGGCAGCTAGACTATTGCTAACACCAGGGAATTCTGCATCTAAATGATTTGTTTCTTCTGTGATATTATTCAGAAGCTGTACGATTTTGTGTTTAAAAACAGCTCTCTGACTCGATGGCAATTCTACATACTTCGACTTTACCAAATTAAGAAGCTGTTCGCCGCCAGTAGCGGTCAAGTTTTCATAGCTTGCAATTTTTGCCAAATTTATCATTTCAATTTCGTTGCGACACGCTTGTTTTTGGAGTATTAAGTTTCTATTTTTATCTACTCTGAAATACTTTTTTAAAGCCTGTGTCTTGCTAATAACCGTAGCCCAGTCATCTTCAGCCACGGTGAGTCCCGTTCCTCTGACTAGATCTGAGGCTGTGATAGCTTTGAAGTATCTTGCATACGTCGGGGTTAAGCTATCCAGCGAGATCCCCTGTGCAGTAGAATAAGGACAGATATATATAAGCACATTCATAATTTCTTTTATGTAGAAACGACTATCAAAAATTCCTTCACATACAGATTATGTATACATAAATATCACAAACGACTATGTGATCAGGGGAATATTAATGGGAATATATTAAACTATTACGAGTTTTTATTAACTTTACCTGATGTCTGTACATATTGTGAAGCAATAGCAGGACATTGCTTGAAAATTCTTCGATTAAATGTAGACGATCTTTAGGAAAGGCCATCGTGACTTAGATAATTGAACGAAACAAGACAGGACATGTATAAATACTCGTTCGTCAATTAATATTCGCAACCACTGTTATCAATTTTTTGTAGGGTTGTCCTATTTGCAAATGTGGTTGAGTTGCAAAGCCCCAAAGTTGAAAATAAGTTCCAATGTCCAGTCCCAGTTCAAGTAAATCTAAATGAGCTAAATAAAAGTTTGAATTATTTCATATTTATATATGGGTTTCAAAAATGGATATGCTTAAATTATTTATTTTTAGGTGTTACTTTTTACTCGCGAAGAAATCGGTACCACCATCGATATCGATGGCAGCTAACAATTAACAAACACAGAGTTAGCAGTTAAGCTTTTAACCCTTAACCCTTGTCCAGAAATACTCTCACCTTTAACCTACGCTCAAATCTAACTTTCTAATCCGGTGCTTTTATCTTTTATCTTCCCTGCTCCTGGCTACTTACAAATTATACGATAGCAATTTGTCGGCGTCATCCCGGCCTTTGCAAACTAAAATTGGACAAACTAGTGAACAAAGCCCTATAAAGACTGATGACTGAAAACAAACTCAACTCAAACACATGGCACTAGCCTTGTCTAGCTAATTTGACTATTTTTGCATAAATTGTGATAATACCTTTCGGCAACAAACAACTATTGCTCTTCTGTCCAGCAATTTAGTAATGTGACTAACATTTACCAAATAATTAGTTAGCTAACAATATGGACACATAGGAATGTTTATCAACAATTTGGTAAATATCAGCAGGTAAATCTGAATTTCCTGTTTTGCTATTTTTGTTAACTAATTTAACTTGTGTTTTCGTTTGAATTGAACTATATGTGCGTGCAAAATCGCGGTTTGATCAGATGGAATGTAGAACACTTCTTTATACACATAGCTCCCCACAGAAAATTTAAAATATTATGAGGGAAAGATCTGTCCACTTATACACACATCAGCTGGCTGATAACACTACTAGTGCTAATAACGCGTATGCTATACTTTTTATTTCGGGAATTTGATGAGTAATTTTAGAGAAATTTGGTCAAAATCAAAATTTTGTAATTTATAATTTAATACTTTGCAATTATATTTGGCCTTTTTACTTGTGCTTTCTTTATATAAATTCTTTAATACTTGAGCAAGGGCAAACTATGTAAAAAGATGAAAAGCTCGTCCTCCAGAGAGGATTACTTACTTTTAAAGAGTTCAAATTAATTGAAATTAAGAAATCCCTTGTTGAACAACATGGCTGACGTGACTAGACAAAATTATGAAGCTATTATTCCAGAAATTATTTCTAAAATCAAGTCATCTACTTTTGTGGCCATTGATGCAGAATACACTGGCATTTTTGCTGAAAATAAAAGCCAGGATGTTTCAAATAGGTAATATAACAATCATAATCTTTTCCTCTTTTACTTTTAGCTATTCATTTCATCGTGATTGTTTATGACTCATTTAGTTAAGGGTATTTTATTGATTAGTGCGTTTTTTAACATCTTTACATCAATTTCGGGTGATCTACATGTCATTGGAGTTGCTAGTTTCACGGGAGTATATTTTCAGGTTAATGTTTAATTTTTAGTGGGGGAATGATTCTGGACTAATATGCTTTTTAAATCTTTTTACAGCCTTTTTGACTCGGCTTCTATAAGATATGGAAAATTACGCAAAAATCTAGAAAAATTTATGATATGCCAGGTACGTATGTATTATATAATTATGGAGAGAGTGCTTTGGTTGTATAAATGCTGTATATAAATGTTTGCAACGTGACATAATTTATTGTTCCTAATTTTACTTTTAGCTGGGAATTGCAATTTTTCACAAGAACCCTGAAAATAACGAGTTTAATGTCGAGGCATACAACATCTACTTATTTCCGGTATCCTTTGACAGTTTTTCAAAACGAGATGCAATTCATCTTCAAGTGTCGTGTGCTAATTTTCTGGCTAATAACCATTTTGACTTCAATAAGGTACATACTAATAATACAAATTACAAAACTATTACTTTACACTTGCAGAAATAGATAATGGCATTTCTCAGTAAAAGATTTCAATTATCCTATTTCTGTTTATGAAATAACAATTTCCAGTTCATCAAAGAAGGGGCCCCTTACTTAAACAAGGATAATGTTAAAGATCTTGAGAAATATTTAAGAGGAACGCGACACTTCCTGAGCACTTGTGAAATAATTGACGAGGTATTATCTTACATGCACTACTATCTCTACTACATATTTACAGTGAGGCCTAATTAAAAGTGGTATTCTAAAAATAATTTTTGTATAGTTAATTAAGTTTTTGACTCTTTCAGAACTATTTTCCTGGTGCAAACAAAGAGTTCATGACAGATCAAAATATAAAAGACGTTATTGAGCGATTGAAAGGAATCTCTAAAGTTATTGAAGCTCTACATAAATGTGGAAAGCCAATTGTAGGTCACAATGTTCTTCAAGATATTTTATTGCTATATCACCAATTCTGGAGTGATCTACCAGGTAAGAATGACTGAATTAAATAATTTACATTCAAAATTAGGTACTCTTTGTAATCTTACTAAAGGCTTCTAATGATTTTTGTAGGCTCATATTCATCATTTAAAAAAGAGATTATGAAACTTTTTCCAATAATCTTTGATACGAAAGTGGTTGCATGGGAAGTGCATCAAATGAGAAGAAGTACAAATGCAAGCGACAAATTGCTCGGTGATACCAATCTGTTCAAACTATATAGCAATTTGTCATCTCTTCATGATTTTAATACTCCCCTTATAATTCCGACCGAGGCTACACTAAAATATCGACAAGGTCAGCGTTGTCTAAATATAATTGTATATAATATACTATTTAATTTTAATCAGGAGTAAGTGTAATAATAAAATAAGTGTACTAAAGTATGTCAATTTCCCATTAGCCTTATACGAAGGGTTCAAAAAGAATTTGGAAACTGTAACTGCTGCAGCGTGTCACGAAGCCGCTTTTGATGCGGTTGTAACAGGAGCTGTTTTCATTAAATTGGCTTACTTGTGTTGTCGACCTAATGAAGGGTAATAATAAACGAATCATTAAATAAGTAATACAATATATAAATGTGTGTTAATGTATGTATTATTATAATTTCACATTAGTAATTTTGACGCAAGAGCGCTTCCTCCTACGACTGCAGAATTATTCAGAGGAGTAGTCAAGTACAAAAATAATGTCAATTTAGCCAGGGCGGCTGTACGGCATATTGTAATTTACTCATTTTTAAGCCTGCATTCATTTAAAACATACAAATTTATTATTAAGCTAATATAATATGGGAAAATTTCAGAATTTGGAAGGATCAGACCCACTTTCAAACAGACCAGATTACATTCGTGTTAAAAACAAGAAGGGCGCATCTGGAGTCAACCAAAACGAAGTAAACATTTCTCCTGCAAAAATTATATTTTTAAACATATGGATTTCCCAATTTCTCCAGCAAAGCGAAAATTCTATTTTTAACATATGGATTTCCCAATTTCTCCAGCAAAGCGAAAATTCTATTTTTAACATATGGATTTCCTATATTAACTTCACAGATACGACGATATTTGTCAAAATATGGTGATATAGAAATAATTGAGCTGGATTCCAACAGTTTACTTATTGCTAGTCCCGGTGTTGCGTGGTATGTTACTTACAAGAGTTTCTTCGTTATTATTATTTAACATTAAGACCTTAAGGTTGTTAAAATCTACTTTTACTAATATCTGACCGTCTTCACAGTGCAAGAAACGCATGGAAGGATTTGACGAAGCGAGGATATAGACTTAGCAAAGAAAAATATCGGCTTTCGAGTATTGGGTATTTAGTGAAAGAGTATGGAACGTAAGTTTTATATTACTTTTATGCAAAAATAACATTTTATGCGAAATAAAGTTTCTTCCCCGCAAAAAGTGCAAATCTAATCTAATCTAACCTATAATTTGTATTTGTAGAATCTTGGCAATTACCGTATTGACAGGAGGAGTTTTTTATTGGATGGGACGCGTAGTCCTGAAACGAATTGTTAAATAATATTGACTAAACATTTTTTATATTTATATTTTGATGTTATATGTTATATTCGAGATTTTATATTTAAGTAATTCATGATTCATTCTACCTACTTACCTACCTTGGAAATCTCCATGTTATAATTTAAACTAATGTAACTGACGTAGCATTTATTAGTTATTATTATGACTTTCTGCTGGGAAGTTGGGTACCGCAACCTCGAATTCAATGCTGCGAGAGAATTGTTGTACAATATCAGCGCACCTGAGTACTTGGCTTTCGTTCTTACTGTTACATCGGCTCAACATAGTCTTCAAGTTCTGGCATCCGCTCGGGCTCTTCAGTTTCGGCATGATTCTCTGTGTTACCTCCAATTTCTTTAGAAATTCTGCGTGAGCTAATTCAGTAGGCTCGTAATGGTCAATCAAATTCTTAGTCCTCCACGTCCAATACCAATAACTACGCCATCGAAATTCATGTACTGATACTGAGTTCTATATATAACTAATTTGTCTCTTAAATAGCGTTTCATGCCTCCTCTCATGTAAATCCCTACGCAAAACTTTATTCATACTTATTTCAAGTTTATCTACCATGTACATGTACTTAAGCCAAACAAACGGAAGAGAAATGATATGTGTACCTAAATAAAGTTTGCCAATCAATACATGTCATTAGTGTTGCAATACTTTTTTAGCAATTGTCTCAAGTTAAAATTGCCTTTCTTTGCGAACTTTCGCACATTAATTATACTTTAGCATGAACATACTTTAGATAATAGTTTTGAAGTTCTTAGTAGTGCTGTGGACTTGGACTGAACATCATAATACTTGTCTACTCTACAAGGTTAAACGATATAGGAAACATGCATGTACTTAAGTGCTTAAATGCCAGTGTACATGTCACATATGCACACGAATAACGGATAACGACCAAAGGATAACTAATTTCTATAGTTTGGATTTTGATTATCTTGAACTTACTTATTGGACTGACTTTGTAACTTGCTTTTAAAGGTTGAACTTCGTAAATACATGATTAGTGCAAGTAAGGCTGTTCGCAGAAGTAGATCAAGACAATTTCACTTAAAAAATCTGTTTATACTGAGAAATTAGCAAGCATAAAAAAATTTCTTAAAATTTTAACATTCAGTTCCAAGTTACCAATTTTTCAAGGTTTTCTAAGCAAAATTGCAAAAGTCACGTTTCTATCATAAAATATTTATTTTAACTCAAATCAATTTACTTCCATTAAAATGTAATGTAATAATTTTTCTAAGAGCAAAAGTTTTATAGATGAAAACGTAATCTTAGAATGTTACGTAATGTGTTAACATTTTCTCTAGAATAAAATATTTCTAGGGCAGGGGCAGCTAGATAACTAAAATGACCAGTAAGTCTGAACATTGTAAAAAGATAGTATTAGCAGTAGTACTAATAAGTTTTCCTGTTTTCCTATTAATGTGGTTGGTCGGACCTCGCAAAGACAACGGCAAGCATTTACTTCAAAAATTCATCTTTCAATTTTCAAAAACTGATTTTTTAATATTCTTGTAAGAAATGTTCAAAAAAAAGAGTGATTTATATTTTTATTTAGAGATTTCTATTCGTGTACTGTTTGTATCTTACGCTGGAGACACTGTGAGTGCAGGGATGCCTTCTGTAACCGTTCTAAGCTCTCAGAAAAATTCTGCTGTTGTAATTGACGGGAATGAATGGGATTTGCCTACAGAACCTCAAGACTTTTATAGGAATAATATAGTATTAGAGTGCACAAGTAATGCATTTCCGGTTCATTGGGGCTTCACACAGCGACTGGAAGATAGCGTATGAATAATTTTAAGGATTTGCCTTCAAAATCTAATTGTTTTTTCAAAAATTTGCGAATTTCTTCCCCTTAGGATATATTATGATTATTATTTATTTATGACTCGTAACACTTTGAAAGTATTTTTACATTGCTTAATTATAATTTTACAACGAAAATTACAGAGACCTTCGATGACAATTTATAGTTCAAGAGTCATAGCTAGTTTTTCTGATCAAACAAGCTATCAATTTGTGTCCACAGTGAACCTAATGCCATACAAGGAAACATCTACAGGAAAATACATCTGTGACAACATCAATACCACAATTAAAAATGCTTCTAAAGCTGAAAATTACTTTTACATATACTTTACAGGTAAAGACCAAGAATAAATCTCCCTGTAAGCATTTTTAACTGCATTGTGGGAAATATTCTTACTACACTATGCACTATTATATGAAGTGCAAATTATTATGTTTGTAAATAGTCTTATAGTCCGTCGTATTTGTTCCAGGTAAAGAATTATTTCTATCAAATAAAAGTATATCGATTGAATCGAAAAATGGAAAGGAGCTAAATATCCCATGTCCTATCTCAAATCCTGAAATATCTATATCTTTATACCGAGAACAAGGTGAAGTAAGTATTATTAAAGTTTTTAAATTGCCAATGATTTTGAGTTTGTTTAGCACTATCACTAAAAGGTAAAAATTTATTAGTAAACTGTATGATATATCTGTAGGAAGAAATTTTGCTTTCTGCACCTAACGAATCCTATACCAATTACGACCCCCAAGATGGATTTACTTTATCCACGAAATTCCTTGAAGAAAAAGATCCATGGGGTCGTTATATTTGCAGAGCTACAGATGATCCTAGATTACATTCTGAGTACATTGATATTACTCCACCAAAAGGTAAAATAATGAACTAAAGTTAAATATTACCTAATTACTAATTACTATTAAAATTAACAGTTTTATTATTAATCCTTTCCATTTTCAGACTACCTTGTAAATGTAATTCCTGCAAATTCTACCGTTTATTTAAATGAAGAGCATTTCGATGGAAAATTCTTGTGTGAAGCAAAAGAAAGCATATCTTTACAATTGTCGAAAATTAGGAAATTCCGTATCGTATCCTATAAAATGAATGAAAGCTCAGATTTTCCTTATACAGCCCGAGTTCAGTATGAATTGAAAGATTTAAGAGAATATTCAAGTATTACATGCAAAACTGACACTGGAAATATTCTGCATACCTGGAGATTTGCTACATCAAGTAATTTTTCAATTTGAAAATTTTTATATACAATTTCAAGCGAAAATGAATAAGTTAAAATAATTTTATGTACTTAAATATAAGTGGCTGAAATTAGCATGGGATTCCAGTATGATGAAAAAGCAAATGAATTTTCATGCTGTTCTCAAAATTCTATTAAAATGAGACCCAATTTGCAAATTCTTGACTGTGCGTCTCCGTCAGAATGTGCAGTAAGGCAATCTTGTTTCGAAAATGATGAATGTACAACTTCGAACAAAAATATTGAAGATATGCGAGATTGCAAAATACTTGCCGTTTCTCAACCGGCATCTGGCATGCTAGAATGTTCCGTGGGCAGTGGTGTGCAACGGTTGTATTATTTTTTCAATGGAGTTCGATTATTTGCAGGTTACACACACATTTACGTCATTTGGAAAGATAAATTATCTACATTACATCAGTATCTACATTTTTCATAATCTTAATGTATTTTTGTTATTCTTTAGACAAAAGTGCTTCATATTTCTATGATTTGCCAGCCAAAGAAATTATGATGGTTGCAACGTATCCGAAAGCAGTTAATAACACTTTTTACCTTAATGTTAACTATAAATTCATTTGCAAAGGATCGAGATTTGTTCTCGCTGGTGGATTTATATGGTTCATTCGCAAGCTAGATGGTTCTAGAAGTGAAGTGCGAGGAAAAGGTATCTTAATTAATTCCAAACTCACCCACACTATTACTTTTTTATTTTCTCACTCCATCTATATATAGGGAAATTCCTTATATCCATAAAAATGTTCTATTAATAAAAAATCTTTAATTTCGGAATTTTTATAGACCGAATGCATGGTATAAATATTTTCCTTCAATTATTTGTTACTATTTATTTAATTTGCAGGCTATTTTGACCAAAACTGGGTTTACAATTCTATCGAAGTGGTTTCCAGCAATTATGAAATAAAAGAAATTTCTTGCATTGCACCAGTATTGAACTCCCCAACACAATGGAAAAAGGTCACGCTTGAAATAAATTATGGAAAATGATTCAAAGAAATCAGGTACATTATATTTATTCCAGAGTATTTTGTATTTACACTATTGTACACGCCCGACTATAACATCCTTTCTTTTTTGAAGTATTTGCATTTGTTTCTGTGATATCATCGAGTTATTTTTAAAGATCATGCAAATATGTACAAAGAGAGTTTTTGACAATCCCTTTCTAATAATTAATTAAGATTTACCTGTAAAAATGTCCACTGCTTCTTCAGCTTTTATTTTGCTATTGGAATTCGTAATCATTTTAAGTACAGTGACAGGGATAGTGCCTATATCAGTACTCTCTGTTTTTTCGATTAGTAATTGCAATGATTTCTGTACAAAATTAAGATAAAACCTGCTATAATAGATATGCACATATACACTATTACTTTGAGCTAGATAGAGTAAAATAAATGCAGAAAATATTTAAAACAACATTTGTGTATTTTTTCTTACCATTTGTTCTCTTTGTCGACTTGCCAATTTTTCATTGATGATAAGTTCAATATTTTGGTCATTTAAGTCATTTCTCGTCACCCTTACAAAATTAACATGCTGTCAAAAAATCTTATAACATTAACCATTGCATTTAGCATAGTCCATGTAAAATTAATGCGGAATATTGCAAAATTTTTAAAAGCGAATTTGGAAATGCAATGATAGTGCAGGCTTATGGATTATTATTATTACACATTTCATATTGAGACAGTCTGAATTTATACATTACTTTGTGTGTTATAATTAAGAACCATTACCAATACCTTTTCTTCACCTACATATTTACTCTTGTGTGTTAATTTAACAGATCGGTTTAATTTTATTGACTGGGTATATTTTTTTCATTGAAATAAAAATTATAATTCTCAAGTGCATAATTTTTGGCACATGTCACATTAACAGACTTTTGATATTCCACATTAAATTATAGTTATTATCATAGGGGCGATATGTTATAAAAGATTGTGAAAAATATTTAACCAATTCCTGACCAGCCTGTCTTGAATAAAAACTCAATATTCAATACATTTACCTTACCAAGTTAAAGCATACATAATATTTAGAAAATGATATTTGTTATTTTTCTATTACTCTGTGTTAATGGCCTTTATATTTGAATGGTGTACTTCAAATGGTGTAAAATTGTCTCTGGACCCAGACAAGATTGCAATATTGTTTAGTTTTCCATATACCTTGATAATCACAGTTCCCGTTAATAACGCATCGACATCCTGTACACATTTGAACAGTTAAACGTATGTGAAAATTAATTTTAATCGTAGTAGATTTCCTCAACATAATTGAAAGATGTATAAATTCATGAATGAAACTGCTTAACCTGTTTGGAAACATGATCAAAAGTTAATATTTGTTCATGATTGAAATTCCTCCCATTTGCAAGACAATAGCATTTCTCTTTCAAAATTATTTTCGTATTCAAATGTAGATTATACCGGCAATATATATCCTGGGTCAATGGAAACAAGAAGAGTATTGTTAGTTAATTGTCTTATTCAATAGCAAGATTTTTTCAACAATTAAAAATCACCTTGTATTTTGGAAATAAGTTTGTGCATTGGACAATTCTAAATTTAAAATAGGAACCTTTCCCTATAGTTTCGTAAGGATCTTGAAGAAAAATGTTTCCAGCATCAAAATATTCAATTCCTGAAATGTCACACGGGGCAATTGCCATCTAAATGGAAAAAATGAAGTTTTATTACGATATTTATGTGTAAAGTATTTAGTTATTAGTATTTATTAACTTTCCTTACCTCCAAACTCCCAATAATTCCATTGGTCACATCAATTATATTAAAATATCCACTAAAATCGATTAAATATGCTAATGGTTTAAGCCTAATCTGTGCGTAGCCAATAAGTATTTCCAAATCCGTAGATTGCTTAAAAGGGTCCACGTCCTTAATGTCTTCAGCCTGCTTAAATAAATTCATAATTCGTTTTTAGGGATTCTATTTCTCCATTTATACATAAATATATGCACTACACACACAATGGTTTATTAGAATAATAATTACACATGAAATTTCGTACCTTATCGATTTGACCATCCCTATATTCCTTATAAAAGAACTTCATGGAGTCAATGCGATGAAGAAATGATTCAACACCCCAAATGGTGTTGAATCTGTAAAATGAATCTGTAAATAATATTTGTACGTTTCCTTCCGGTTTTAAAGCATTTTTATGTCCTGTTAGGAAATCCATTTTCCTCTGTTCATCGCCATGTGGCCCTACTACAATTTCAAACCTAACTTTCTTATCCAATTCAATGCTCATGAAATTTGCATCTCCAACTTGAGGAATCAACTCTTTTAACATTTTTGTCTGTAAACCTAAAAAAATAATTTAATATACAAGGAATTCAATTTTTCAACTTAATTTTTCTATTTTACAAAAACAAAAGTTATGTATGGTACAGAACATATTGAAATATTTTATTTTGCTAACCAAACTTTCCCGAGACGGACTTTATGATTTCACAATTGTTAAAATTCTCTTCTTCAGCCAGTTCATTTGTTATTAGCATTTTTGTGGAGATTTTAGAATTAATTAAGTTTTGTTCTTTCGGATTTTGAAATAGCCATATTTGAGTGCTGCCTATTGTTATTCTAATCATACAAATAAATAAATAATTATTGTATATTTTATAGAGAGCTTTTTTCGCATAATTTATTAGTAAAGTTTTAATAATCGTATAAAAAATCTTCTAGATAAATTAAAATGAGTAAAGAAGAATTGATCAGTAAAACAATTTAAAGTGTCATTCAATGTCAGTAGGGAGTAAACCTTTTTGTTGCTTTATTTCCTAACATGTTAAATTTTTTATCAAACTGTCACAGCGATGTGTGAACTTTCAGACACTTTTTTTATTTACATAGTGCATTATTTACAACAGAATTCTAAAATTCCTTTCTAAATTTACTGATTAATTCCTTTTTTCTATTTCTCTGTTAGCAAATTACCTATCGTTATGCGACAAAGGCATTTCGTTTTTAAGCATCACTCCATTAACACGTAAACGACATCCGGAAAAGCATGGTTTCAAAAGTATCTTGCTCTCTTTCGGAATGTAATTTACAACTGCATGACACTCTTCAATTCTGCATCCACATACATAATAAAAGTTAGGAAATTGACTAATATCACAGGAAATATTGTCTAATAAGAAAAGAATATAGTACCCCAGACCAGGAATAAGTAATAAATACTCTTTGTCTTTGTTCCTAATGTTTCCCGACAAAATGGAGCTTCCTGGTGGAATGAAGTGCACAAGTCTGCCATTTATTTGCGGATCCGAATGCAAGTTGATGAAATGGGTTTTTTGTTTTTTGTCGGACTCGAATTTTTTGAGTAAAGCTTTATCCTAGTAGAAAAGCGGCATTAGTTCAGTTTACTTAAGTATTTATGTACATTATGAATATGAACTTGTGAACTTAAAATTTGTCAGGAAACCTAAGAGCAATAATAAATCCTATTGCTACTATTACTATTTACCCAAGTTATTTTTAGGTTTATCGCTAAGGATAAAGATAAGATGTTTCAGTAGTATGAAAATGAAATGTTCGTTTACCACGCTCCTGTCCAACTTTCCCTGCTTCAGTTTATCTTCGTAAGTGAGAGACATGTCTTTAATTTCTTTCTCGTTCTCTTTTATTTGCATTTTTATGGCTTCTGTCCATTGCTTCTTTATTTCTTCCTTGTTCACTTTCTGTTTCTTTCGCGTTACATTTGACAGTTGGATCTGTTCAACCTAATTTCATACAACGGGGAGCAAAATCCAATTTACACATATGTTATAGTGTACATATAGTACTTATATCAGTTAAAAACTGAAATAAATCCAATAAAATTATTATACTACTTGTTTACACAGTAAATATATTAGTATTCACGTGTAAACACTAATTGCACCTAAAGTAGGCTGCAATAGCACATATCTTGAACTACTTAACGTAAATCATGATTTTTTACCAAAGCCATCTCATTCGCTTCAGGATTTGAGGCAAGCTTTCTTAAATAATCATTTTCGTTTTTTAGATCCCGGATTATTTTATGTGTTGACTCCTCATTGATAAGTGGTCTGTTGGAATGTAACTGAAGAACTTCTTTAGCTATACAAACAGGCATAAAAGTACAGAATATTATTTGCCGTAGAACAATAGAAGATTTTTTACAATGTAACTCAGGCTATAAAATCTGTATTACTTGATTAAATTAAATGATTTAAATTATTATACAACGTTAATTAAAATGAAATTTACTTAATTTTTAATCTACTTATTTTGAGATCAAATTTTTGGTTTGAGATTTGAGAATATTATTACAGAGTGTAAAAAAGTAGAATTTGTAGAAGATTAAGCCTAAAATTAAATGCAAGATATATATAAAATTTTCCAGGGATTTCGACTCCAGTAATGCAGTAACTCTATACAAAATTTTACCCAATTTAATATGGTTTATGGAAATTAGAAATAATTTTGAATACCGAATAGTAGTGTTGAGAGTGTCAGATCAAAATGTATCCCATCTGGAAGCACACAAGCAATCTGAAACCATTAGACAATTATACACGTGTACACAATTTTCTGTGTATTAATGTTATTGCAGATTAATTAACGAAAGTAGGGCAAGATCGTAATTACAGAACTAATGTCTTACCAAAAACGTTTTGCTATTTCCAGCAAAGGAATCATAAAGAGCACTCGTTGAGACAGATTCTCCAAATGCACTTTTAATTTTTATCTCATTCTTCATATTTTCTCCGTTTTTAATTAAAATGTTCACGCATTTATCCAAGAACACTAAAGATGGTTCTTTGTAAATCCAATTTTTCGTAGATGGTGAATATATTTTGTCACTACAAGCAAAATAATTGCTAAAATTATTCCAATTTCTCATCTAAAGTTATCTAAAATTTCATACATGCTAATGTATCACTACATATTGAACAATTTATTGTATTTTATAGTTAACAAACTTTCCAGGAAGTTCTATTAGCTGGACCATGGACGATTTGAGCATTTCATCTCCTTTGTCAATTTTCTTTCGCTGTATTAGTGTCATTGTCAAGCATGTGTATCCTTTTGCACTTTGTAGATTCATGTGAGTGTAATATTTTGCACGATTTATCATACCTTCTTCGAATTTTTGCATTAATTCTTCATAACTGGTGGCTATAAATAAAATGTTGCCAAATATGTTCGCTATTAAATATTGAGCAATTATTGTGCTGACATTATATCTGTCGTAAGTTATATTCCTATTTTTTGTATTGTACAGTTATGAATTTAATGGCAATGATTACAAACCAATTCTTGCTTTCATTTGTACATACTTACTTATAACTCCATTTCTAAAATTCTGTTTTGCTTGCAAGAATTCATTTTTCACGCTCGGTTTATTTGGAATTAGTAGATCGTGAATGCATTCATTGTAAATCTCGGCCATTGCTAATTTTACTTCATAAAATGCCCCATTAGACTGTAATTGATGTTTTTCCTTCTCTTTAATTGTTCTGAAGATTTCCGATGAAAGATACGAAAGCATTCCTTCAAATTACAGATAGAATGAATGCTTTAATGTTATGTTAACTGGGATAATGAGTTTTTATGTGTATAGAGTTCTTGGCTATTAAATGCTAACAATGATGGAATAAGATCGGATACCCGTGATAGCTGTATACTGTATACAATAAAATAAAAGTGATATTGACACTTAGGAAGGAATTAGTATAATGATATACCTTTTACGTTCCCATTTCCCCACAAAGTCCATGATTTTCCACTTCCGCTAATTCCGTAAGCAAGTAACGTTGTGTTATGTCCCTCCCATGCGTGTAGCAATATCTCTTTTCCAATGTCATCAAATATAACTCTCTGTAATGGAAATCAATACATTTTAGAAGATTAAATAATAATAAGTTCATCTACTGTGTAAAATGTATTTTTTGTATATATTCAAATAAAAAGAAGAATATTTACTTCAGCCTGTTTATAATTATTACTATTGTGAGAGTTTGGAAGCTTATTTTCAGGATGAAACTCTCCAGTTCCTTTGTCTCCCAGATCTTCAGGAATCCAATAGCAATTATCAAATGAAAAGATATTCGTTTTCTTCTCATTCCCATTACGAAGAAATAATTCATTCTTTTTTTCTCCTGGATATACTGTTTTAGAAATGGATTTCTGTTGCGAATCTTCATTGCCGTGTTTTGCATCAACCCATTTACATGATCTTTAGTTAAGGAAACATTTTACCACTTTTTGACTAATTTACAAAAATAAGCTTTCACACAAATTAATTTTCTCTAATTTATTAACAAAATGATAAATTACAATTTTGTATAATATTTCCCAACAAATGGATTTAATTATTCTACTACATATTTCTGCAGATTATCATGTCGGAAGAATAAATGCTAAAAAATCAGAGACTACCTACTACCTACGTGAATAAATCGATAGAATCTGAAATGACCTAATTTAACATCGAAATGCAGTATATGAAAGGATATTATTGGTCCGATTCGTACAAACACCTTGATCCTTTCTCTATGATCTTCTCCCATTTTATTCACCAACCAACGGTACAATTATATTTCTCTTCACTTGAATAATTGCCTTCGTTTTCCCATTAAAAGAGAATGCGACTAGCGCAAACTTGTGTTTATTGTATAGAAGTACACTAATTTCTGTTTCCTTTATTGAAATTAGTAGTAAATGTCTACTAAATGTTAGTAGCAATTTACTAAATGTGTAGTAATCAGTATTAGTTAGTACATATTCACAGTAGCCCAATTAACGTTAATTGTTAATAGTGCTGAACACGTATGAATATCTGTATAAAGTGTTAAATAGTAGTACTTAATGCAAATCGGGCATTTTCAAAGAGGCAGCCAGACAAACATGAAATGAAGAACAGATAAGCACTAACGACAAAAAGTGACTATGTAGGCAGTAGGCACCACGATACGAAATTTTGTCTGCTCGACTGAATTGTCTGACTCGTCCTGTCTCATATGAAAATTATTCAGAAATAGTAGGTCACAAAACACAAGGAGAAGGAACATTAACACAAACATAGGTTTATTGCCTCTACGGGCGCCCTGCATGGTAGATCCTCCTTAAGAGAAGGTGACTGACACGTGTGTCATATTTTCAACAATATTTGGAAGATTAAAAAGATAGAAACATCGATCAAACAGAAAAATTGCCAACAAACAAGACTCCTATAATTTCGTTTGCTTAAGGATTTACCTTTACTTTAGATTTAATTTCGTAGCTTCTTCCTTTTGAAAAGAGTACATATATATTTATATAAAGTACATGAAGATAAAGATACATAGTGAGCATTAATCTTTGTTTATGTAGGTATATGTATCACTGCGGAGTGAATTCTATAATAGTATTGAGTGAATATCGAATATATGTTTTGTCTGTCTATATAGGACAGTGAATATATTTAGGTTAGAAAATAAATAGCATTCAATTAGAATCGCTCTTTATTATTCAATTACGCTGGGAATCCCTTCAAATCAGAATCTGTCACTGCAGCACACAGAATACAAATAGCTCGCTAATAATTTATGGCACATCATTTGTTCATGGCATGATGCACGGGTGTAGTAATGTGTTTGAACTCATCATGTGTATATCCTATCAAAGTCTATTTATCCAAAAGGAAAATTTATAACTTCTGTACGTGTAGAAGGTGTTCAGTAATGAAATTAATCTTCTGTGTATTCGAGTTTATTTTGCATACCTACCTATGTACTTTTACATTGCATTTAGTAATATCATATTACAAATACGTGAGTAAAATGATGACTCGATAAAATGTGATTGAAACTTATTTTAATTTAAATATTACCAAAACACAATCTGCTTAAAAATGAAATAAGAATATTAAAATGAAATAGACTTAAATATTTAAAGGTGCTAGCTGAATTCATTATTTAATATTAATTTCTTCGCACTTCAAAGAATTTCAGTAAGAAATATCTCGTTTTTCTAATTTATATTTCATATAAGTAATCGTAAATAATTTAGTAACATTTATAGGTAAATGCAGATTTTAAAATGTGTCCTATTAGTACTAATGCTAATAAATGTACGTGCATTATATTGTACTAGGCATAATTTAACTATTTTCAACTAATGTTACTTGTAATACTAAAAATAAGTAAGATACGGAGTAAGAACTATTACTACATTGTAATCTGTCAATTTGACATTAATTAAACTTCACATTTACTACACATTGGAGCATTTAGCAGACTTTTGTCACATTTAATGGTAATTAATTTGCCTATTAATTTCATTAGACACTTTAAGAGTGTAATGTAGATGTAATGTTTTCAAAGCCATTACAATTACTTTACTTACAGTAAACACGTACTTATGATGCCAGGGATTTTATTTGCTTACGATATTTATTAGTGTAAATGTAATATTTCTGATTAGGTAAAAACATTTTTTCTGCTTGCATTTGCATTACCACAGATACAGTACAGTTATTGCTATTGTAGTAGTTTTTGCTATGAAATGTAATGTAAGCTGTAAACGTTCATCTACAATGCATATTTTTTGTCTGGAGCATTCCCCTCATGTAAAAGTAAAAATAAGTTGAAGCTAATTCAATTTAGGAATTATGACTGATGCGATGTCTTCAATTACTGTGAAGTATGTACCTAAGTACTGTTAAAATATATATATGCCAAGTAGATCTTCCGGAAAGATATATTTCTGGTATAAGAGTTAGAGAATTGAAGTCTAATATCGTGCCATAACACAATATGCATGTTTTTGTTGGCTGTTATTTATATTTGTGTAGTTTATCACAACGATAACACAAAACGGCCTCCTACCATTAATTTACACAGGAATCCATATGAGTTCCTTCTATTCTAAGCATCCGGAGCTGCTCTTGCCCTGCTCTGTAAAAAATAAATGATTTAATATGCAATTTTAACAATAAGGGAAGGCAATTTACACTTTCACAGATTGCATAACATAGCACAACTAACAAGAACATGACAAGGCATAATGCAAAGCAAAAAGCAACGCAAGCTAAAGGAATGTATAACAAGTCAGAGTAAGAGTTAAGGGATTAAGTGAAATGCTCCAGTTTTCTTATTGCTTGACTCCTAATACTAATCTGACTGTCCTGTCAACATATTTAGCAACAACAACATCCACATGCATGTGTGTCTTTGCTAAAGATCCTTTAGGTACATTATTTACTATTGTATATTGTATAAATGTACACAAATACTATCAAGAATTGTATAGAACATTCTTTATGAAATCACATCCCATTTTAATTTAATTCATAGCCTAAATTCTATCTTTATAGAGTGGAACTGTTATTACGATTATTTACAACATAAAATGTCCCAGAGTATCATTTTGAACAGAAGTATGGTACTAGAAAGAATTTATGAACTCGTAGAATGTAAATATTTGCAATTATCCTCAGGAAGGATCTTCTTGTGGTACATATATCAGTAGTATAGAGTATGCTATGATATCGTGGTTCTATTTTCTATTTTGATGTCAGACTAGAGTTAGCGTGCATTGAATGTTACAGTCTATGGACAGTGTTACAATTTCTAAGAGCATGTTTACTGTTTATATGATTAAACTGCTGTTTATACGCATAGCGCACATCTTCGCACTTTTCTAAAGCTTACTACTACAATTTTCGCATTATTAACATTAAACAGACGCCTTATGGTGACGGGCTTTCCTATACATCTGTAAATACATACCTAAGTTAAAAATCTTGCTTATATAGTAAGAGGACATCGTTTAGCTATATAAATGTCATAGGCACAAAATCACAGTCAGTACATTTCTTTTCCCATGCAATTTTTTAAAAATTTTGTGGAGACCCTGTAAAAAAGTAGTAAAGAGATTTTTTAAAGAAGGCATTTTTATCCCAAATAAAAATAAATTAACTAATTAATTCTGCAAAACTTCTGCCAATTGAGATTTCAGTAATACTGATTGTAAATTATGTTCCAATTCAGCCGAAATATCACATTCTGAAAGTATCTTTGCAAATTTTACACAGAAATTTCCATACGAAATGTAATTTTCAATTAATCAGAGTAACAATGTTTAATCTTGCTAAATTAAGGTCAACAAGGTAAATCATTGCTAAAAAGCACAAAATTAATTATTGCCTAAATTTTACAGTGAATTTTCCTTCAAGGATGGTACCCTGCCCAGTAAGGTCTCTATAAATGCCCATGACATATATACCTCTGCATATTTATTATATCCTGTTCTGTTCTTTTCCAGGTCTGGTCCAGATACATTTTATATTTTATACAATATATACCTACATATACACAAAAGCATAATTTCACTGTAAACAAAAAAATTGTGTAAAGAGAACTGATAACAAGAAAGAATTTGCTGATTCTCGTTTTTTCTTTGCTTTTGCTTTTGCTTTGGCGTTTCTGGATTCTCGTGCTTCGTCTCTTTCCTTATGCTTCAGTTGACTAATAGGCAAGTGAGGGCAAGCTAAAACTAAAGCAAAAGCTAAAGTCACAGTAAGTATCCTTCCTTCCTTCTTCACTTCACATGTGAAAACAAATACATCCATAACATACTACCAAACGAACGAGAACAGAAATAATCCCAACCAAGCCAGTCCAAAATGTTCTTGTTCTTTCTCCATCTCCTCTCTTTATGTAGTAGACTATAGAAAAGTGAAGCCATGCGAAATATCAAACTCTTCCATAACTTCTGTCTCGAGTTCTCTGTTGTGTTGTCCTCTAATTCTTTTCTTCCTACCATACCACAAAGCTAAACTTCCTTACTACCACCAAACAGATACATTTCCTTTATCCATATTAAATTAAATAAACTTTTGAGGTCACTGCTACACACATCCTAGTTTATTTAATTTAAATACAGTTTTACATACATTCTCTGTCTCATCTTCCCTAGAATTCCATTTCACTCTCTTTATCAATCTTGTGTGTGCAAAAACTAAAAATCTCAAAATTTTCTTGCAAAAAATCTTTTCAGAAAATTATTTTGTAAACTACGTCAATAGTTAAGACAAGACAGGTATTCTTTCCTTTAAGGAGAAAATAAATACCTGCATAGGTAAACAGTTTTGGTTGGTTTT
>JAQFYC010001589.1:0-32606 GCA_034694165.1 Tomocerus mixtus | reverse complement strand
GACAGACGGACGGACAGACAGACAGACGGACAGACGGAACGGTCGTTTACATAAAGTATTGTTCCAATACTTAATAAGGCTTAAGTAACTTAAGTTTACACTTTAAAAATGTTTGTAGCTAGCAGAGTACATCTAAATCCTAACTAAGCATCACAAAACTGCTATGCTACACGATTACGTAGCATTATTTTGCTAATGCTACAATACAGCATACGCTTAAGCTATATTTTATATGTATGCTAGCTTAAACTTAGAATGCATAAAGACTTTTGCATACAATACTTGGTACCCATTCCATTATATTACTGACATGACAACTAACTAAAGTAAGCAAAGCTGAACTGACTTATAGCTAGACTAGAGCTTGTGTTTTGTTGAATTAACAGTGTGTTATAAATATTAGCTAACAATGAGTTGGTAAGTAAAGTAAGAGTTCTAAAAGTTCTATCTGTCTTGACTTGACTTGAATAGTAAAGTCGACTTAACTTACTTAAATGAAGTTAAGAAACTAAAGCTAAAGCTCTCCGGCTCCTTCCACATCTCCTCTCGTTTTGTTCTGTTCGTGCTCATCAAGGCATAAAGGGTAATACAATACGTACAATTTGGTTTACTTTGACTTGGACTATATCTCTACATGGTACATATATACATACTATGTACTTACAGCTAAAATAGACTTCCCTTGCTTAAACTACTTACTAAAGTTATACTTATGTATGTATCTATATCTCTGTTATGTTATGTTATGGTTTGTTATGTTATTAGACAGAATAACAGCAATGATGGCATTAGTCATTCTCAATTCGGCTGTCGGCCGAGATGCAACTTTCCCATTTTTACAATAAATTCTCATTTCCTCATCGATTCGCAGTGTGTGTGTGTAAATGTGTAACTAATTTTTTGTTAACCTTTTAACCACCTTAGCTAAAGTGCCCTTATTTTTCAAATGATTCAAGCATTTACCATGACGAAGACTGATGATGGAGATAAACTTGCAATTAAATCAGGTACGTTTTCGTTTACTCTTCATTTTTAATCTGACAGAAATAATTTATTATCATTTAACAAAGCGGATCTTGATCTTGGAATTGACAACATATCATTTTACAAATTGTTGCAAAAATTTATAAATCTTTTACATAAGCATTCTTGTAAATGCATAAGCAGATTCGTTAGATGTAATGTAAATAGATACAGATATAGCTATTTTGTATGTGTGTGTATACGCTGAAATGGTTTTAGGTGCTACACGTACATCCCTAATTCAATCCTTGAATTCTTGCACAATGTACCGTGCAGGTAATATTTGTGTATAGTTAACTGTTTTATTGTTGTAAATTAAACACTTCCTAATACTCCTACAAACAGATACGGATCAGAGCACCGGAACAACACGATTGCGATACAATGGCAAGCCAGAAATAAAGATCATTCACCCGAAAGTGCCACCTGGCCTGGAATGTCTTCTACGGATGGACAAAGTCTTGATCAAACGAAGAAAAATTGTTCTTGATGGTAGGTTTATGTTTACACAAGTTTATGCACTTTTCCATTGCTAATTTATAATAGCTTACGTTAGCTGTGAATAATACAGCCCAAGGCTATATAACCCATGAGTTCGTAGCATACACAAAGGAAAATTGTTATAAAAGATCGACGTAACTGTTATTTCTAAGTGCGAATTGAGAATTGAGACTAAATAAATATGGAACACATACAGGTGAGACAAAACCAACAAAAATATTCGAGATCAACAATGAGAAAGGAGAATTGCTATTTGGAGCTAAAGAAGAAGATGATCCGCAATGTTTTACCCGTAGCTGCCTTGGATTTATTCGTCCGTTTGACATGATTATTTACGACTCAGGGGGAAGAGAAATCATTCATTTAACACGCCCTTGCACATTTCCAAGCGTAAGAAACACGAACAATAGCAATAACATTATTTAACTTTGTTTAAACTAAACTTGCCGTAAAAAGTCACAATTTATATTTGCATGCATGAATTTATATTATCTCGAAGTTTACTTGGAAGAAAAATTTCTAAATTCTTACTTTATTGTCATTTCATTGTTGTTCTTTTAGAATGAATATTATTGTATGCCTGATAAGTATTAAACTTCGAATTGCACAGAAAGCTTTTTTAAATCTTGTACAATTACAAATTACAAATCGTGAATGTAATGGTTAATGGATAAGGATTAACATAATGAAATGACATTTAATTTCTCTTGTGTTTAGTACTTGGCTGTATACTCCCCACCAGGAGCTCTTGGTTAGTTTCTTTTAATGTCTTTTATATGATAATTATATGTTTTAGTATACTTAGTACGATTTAATAGTATACGAAAACGAAAGGATTAAAGATTTAAAATCTTAAGCTAATTACTTAAATTAATTCTACAGTGGGGACAATCGTACAAAAGAAGGGATTAAGACCCCAATTCAGAGTTAAAAATCAAATTGAAGATTGTGAATGCGAGATTAGGGGACCAATTTTCACGGCTCCATTCAAGAGGCGTAACATTGACTATCAGGTATAGTTATGAACAAAATTTTTGAGAATATTGTTTAGTACGCACTTACGTTATCTGTATTGTGGTTTGGTCTGGTTTATAAGTTATAACTTTGTTTCTGTCTATACTTCTATTCGTCATTAGTATCGTTACATTACAAAAGGCCACGGTCTATTTAACATTTCCTCACAATTTGCTATTTGCAACCAGAAAGAAATGCATATTGCATATCTGTCTGTAAATAACTTTATAAATAACATTTCAATACGTACATATTATGTATAGGTTGCATCTACAAGTGTCGAATATAGAAGCGGAAAAATATCTAAATTATGGAGAGGTTTCTGGAAAACATCCTGTCCAGATGTCGACAAGTTTGCTATCGATTTTCCTTCAGATGCTCATCCTAATGTAAAAGCTACACTAATAGGAGCTGCATTTTTATTTGTAAGAAATACATTTCTCTTCCTTCCTTTTTTCCTTCATTTAGGATAAAAATAAAGTTACAATCTTGGGACATAACTACTATTATTACTGTACCATCCAAGAAAATAATATTTAGATACTTACTTAGCAAGTTGTACCGTATTTTCACAGAACTGCATGTACTTCTAATCTAAATGGTCTTCCCGAGTGATTGAGTGAAGGAGGATGAAGTGCAGTCTGCAATAAATCTCACGCCACGCTCCTCCTGTTTTGACTGCATTTATTTATTTCGTCTTAACTCAAACTCAACTTATGCATTGTGCTTAATGTATTTACATAAATATAATAAATAACTGTTATTTTAGTTAGTACTCTTAGAATAGTGTACATATCATAGTACAGTCAAACATGTTTTAGTAGACACCTCTATTATAGTAGATCACCTCTATTAGTGGACACCCATTACTCGACATTTTGACTATATGCTCCTATGTAAAAGTCCCTTTATTAGTGGAAATCTGTCTACAAGGGACGAAAATGCTCAGGCATTTGGTGTACACTTTGGACAGGTATGACTGTATAAATATACAGTTTACACTTACTCAGATGTTTATTATATTACCACATAATATTGTAGCACTATATTGCGCATACCATACCTAAGCCTTTAAGACTAAAGACTTAATACGGAGATACTTCCACAACAACTTAACCTGCGATGTGGGAAAACTCTGAAATTGTCTTCAATGTTTACTCTGATTAAATGTTTTTTATACATACACATGCAATGCAGAACAAAAGCTTATGGTGCAATACAGTTATTTGATTCAATTCATTGTCGATCTCGATTCTCAGCATGGGATTCTATTTATCATCGTACATACGAGTACTTTAGGTAACGGTATTTTATTTATTTTGGAATAATAAGGTACAGCATCAAATATTTTTATATGCCAAAATAATCGAAACCATTTTTAGGCGTAGGTAAGTAAATGGTAGTAGGTAGGTAGGTAAATGGTAGTATTATAAATAATATATATTTAGACATAATTTAGTAAGCATTTATTTTGTAATCCCTGTCCATAAAACGTTTCCTTCCATTTGCATTTCTACTTCTTCTCGTCTGTAACTCTTAATTGGTACTTCTCATGGCAGTAGCAGTCGGGAGTTTTCGTCATACATTTAATTTCCGCCATTGGGCATCCTGTATAGCCTCTGCATATAATTGGCTCCGCTCCGCACCAGAGATGCTCTGGTGATGGCTGCTTGTCCACATAGTCGATTGCTGCAACATTAAATATAGATTAAATCAGTATGAGTCTGTCTATGTCTGAGAGACTTCTTTATAAAGCACACATGTGCTACATACTACAATGTTTACGAAGAGAGCTGAGTCGTTGAGTGTTACCTTGAACAGAGATCAAAAGTCCAAGCATAAGACTCCCCAGCAGTATTAAGAATATGTTGGCTTTACAGGCCATTATCAAACCAGAGATTAACACACTGACAGATGGATAACTCAAGTGTTACTTATATTACACTTTCAAGTTTCAAGTGTAGTAGTGTAAAGTGTAATGCTGTGGATTTGGATATAAATCAAGTAAAGATGGAAATGAAATACCTAAGTAGATTCGCTTACGTAACTTTTACAGAAGCATGAAATGTGTTAAGTCTCTTAGTGCGTTATGTAGATATATTTAGTAGTGCTAAGTTTGTAACAAGTATTACACACTACAGAATATTTATATTCTAGTAATGTGTGTCCATTTCACGGTTGTAAACTCAATTTAATGACCTCTTTTCTTATATACTTACCTATACAAGTGCTGCGTACCAAGCATTATGTAGGTTAGACTATGCGTTTTATTTAATATAAATAAAAGACAATAAAGACAAGTATTTTTGCATGTACCTTGTTCTATGTACAAAGTAATTAATTAGCAATTCTAGTAATATGATTTTTAATTAAACACAAATATTAACATGTGAGACAATTACAATGTGTGAATATCAATGGAATCCTTTAATCAGACTAATGAACTTTAATAAAGCAAGCAGTGGCTTCAAATGCTCAATTATTCAGACAATGGAATGTAAATGTCAACAATTTGACCAGGAAACATATTTTACTATACTATGAAACAATGCACGAGCTGTCGCGTTACCTGTGTGGACAGTGGACTCTTTTTAAAGCAGTTAAACCAAAATAATTATTAAAGAGGTAACGACAAAATACTGCGAAATATTAATAAAGGATGGATAGCTTAATTATTGCTTCATATTCAGTAATGTCCACTATAAATCAATAAACTATAAAAAATAATATATTTTATGATGAAAACTGAATTAGTACCTAAACCGTACTTTTTAACCAATTTTTTATAAAATTGTCTGGACACAGTATGTACATACACAATATATCTACTACAATCTATATACAATTGTGACTGCAAATAGATGAATCTACCTTCATGAATAAATATGCTACACGTATCGTATCCCTAATGCAATGTAATTGAGCTTCTGCAGCTAATGTTCCATTCATATATCATTTCATTTACAATTAGTATTAATGTTAATATTAATCTACATGAAACGCATGCATATATAATAATTCTAGTGCATCTTGTCTTCTTGTCAATGTACGAGCCTTAGCAATACCGTCCATCAAATGATCATTTGCTCTCCAAGGCCAAACTCATATTATTCTTTACGTCTGAAAATAGTCAAGTAATAATGTTTTCTCGCTTAGCTATAATAGCTGTACTCTCTACTACCGCATGGATAAGCAACAGGACATTGTATGTACTTAGCTCAAAAATAATGTACACATAATTCAATTTGCATACAATATTTTAGCAGTACTATCACATCCTTGAGATAAGCAAGATACGGTATCATATTATTGTGTACGCACAGCAGAACTGGCAGAACCGTTACAAAATGGACGGAATATTGAAAACTGGCCACAAAATTATACGGAATAATGCCTTACTCTTTGGAACACTTACAGGCGTGCTTGTAGGATTAATTCTAGGTATGTAAAATGCACATTAAAAATTAAACCTAGTCTATATGTATAGTATAACCAGTAAGTATAATTCCCCTAATGTATAAATATCATGTTTAAAGAGGTAAATAATAATGGTATACCCCTCTGTGGCCAACTCAGGTCGGATTAGATATTTACTGAAATAAAGACAGTTTTTAATTTGATTGTATTTCAGGATTTGGAATTAAATCACTTAATCCTAATGAATCATGCAGAGCTCTGCTTGGATACCCGGGAGAGTTATTTTTTAGAGCGTTGCAACTGGTAATCCTACCTACAGTAGTGTTCAGTATGATTGTCGGTATGTACATTAAAAAGATATTGTATTACATAAATATACAATTTAATGGAGTTCGTATGGAAGCGTTTGATACACTTGGTTCTTGTGTTTGTGAAAAGTTTTACCTTTGTAATTATTCTTAGGCTCAGCAAGCCTGAACATTAAGTCAAACGGGGCGATATTCCTCAGAACTTTTGCATACTTTTTCGCAACATCTGCATTTAATGCCATTCTTGGGCTAATCCTTGTCGTTACAATCCGACCTGGCGATATTTCTCTCAATGCTGAAATAAGAAATATAACTTCGATGGTAGAAGAAAGGCCAAATTCTGTTTTAGATAACTTTATGGACATGGGAAGAAGCATGGTTCCTAATAATGTTTTCACTGCATTTTTTGAGCAGGTTAAACAATTAACTTTGATTTGACTGAATACTAAATGCTAAATACCGTAAAACAGCAGTATGAACTATATATATTGTCATTATAGCCTGCTACGATTTATGAACCGACAGTAACGGGAGAATTCCGGAAATACATAGGAACGAGGTTCTTTTCTTGTTTTTCTAATCCCACATGTTATTTTCAGTAATATAATAATTGCAGGAATCCATGGAAAATGGCAGTCATTACATGTACAATCATTTATTCTGTTTCAATCAAAATATGTAGGAGAGGGACAAATTACTTAGGAATTATTACTTATTCAATTACTGTTGGAATCGTTATAGCCATCTTAGGAGAGAAAGCAAAGTCACTGTTAGCTGTAGCTAAATCAATCGATGAAGTTAATATGAAAACAATTCAAGGAATTATATGGTTAGTTTGAGCTTATTATTGTTTATCAGCAATTTATTAGTAGCTTCTTTAATCTAAAATATTTGTATGTATTCATTTTGTATTCCTATAACCTTATGAATCAGGTTAACCCCACTAGGCGTTTGCAGCATAATTTGTGCAAAAATAGTTGAAGTACAAGATATGGGAACGATTATGGCGAGCCTGGCTTATTTCATTTTTACTGTTGCACTTGGTGTTCTTATCTACCAACTTATTTTCATGCAACTATTTTACTTTCTAATTGTTAAGAAGAACCCATTTAAATTCTATCTGGGAGTATTACCAGCGGCCATTACAGCATTTGCGACAGATTCTTCGTAAGATCTGAAATGTATTTTTATTCAATAGAAAATATCTTAAATATTTTATGAGTTCCTATTACGCTTTCATAAAGATAATATTTTATTTACTGTACATATTAGGGCAGCCACACTTCCTGTTTCATTAAAATGTCTAGACGAAAAGGTCAAAGTTGATCCAAGGATTTCACATTTCGTGGTCCCCATTGGAGTAACAGTAAATACAAATGGAACGTCGATGTTTGTATGCGTTGCTTCAATTTTTCTTGCCCAAATGAATGGAGTCTCACTGGGTGCCGGGCAATATGTCACTGTTTTGTTAGTTCAAGCAATATCTCACTTACCAACCTTACACCAAATCATTAATATAAGCTTTCTACTATGTAATATAATATGGCATATGCATATTTATAGGATGACATCCATTGCAGTTAGCGTAGCGGCTGCCAGTGTCCCGAGCTCCTCATTGATGTTACTCTACATTATCCTTAATGCCATTGATGTTACTACCCAAGATATTGGATTGTTATTTGCGATTGATTGGTTTGTGTAAGTTATTGCATCAATGATAAAAAAAATAAATGCATCCCGAAAGTATTTTATGGCTTCACCAAAGTCTCAAGCTCCTGTTAAGAGAAAATTGTGAATGTTTTCTTTTTCTCGTAGAGATAGGATGAGGACTACTAATAATGTCCTTGGAGATTTGTACACTGCTGCTGTCGTGGAACACTTATCCCGCAAAGAGCTTGATAAAATGGACAGCAATGATGAAATTCATGAGAAAGACACAGCCAAAAATGCAAATCATCATATGGTAGATTTGTGAATGGATATAATTTCCTAGAATTCCCTATCATCTCCGTTCACATGTAAATCATATCATAACTATTGTGATACTGTGTACGTAAAAGCTTTATTTAGCTTTTATTTCGAGAAGTACATATTTGGAAACCTAACAATTGTATGGTATTAAGTGAGTTATAAATAAAACGATCAATATATTACCTTTATTTTAGTAATTTAATATAGAATTTATTCTACATACAAATATTCATTTTAAATACAAATTGATACACAGAAGATGGATTGTATTTAGCTATATAGTGACAATTGCATCGAGGAATTAATCCGGTATGGTAACCATATGCCACTTTAACACTTAATCTGATCCATTCAGATCGAGTTGAAGTAATATTGGCGATCTACTTATTAACTTATTCTAAAATGCTCCACTCCTTACTGTTGTGTCCTGTCTGGCGAAGTAAACCGTTTAAATGAGCTTTAATTAAACAAGGTCATAATATTAAAAAGAAAATTAGTAGTAAGTAGTTAGCATTTTTCTCCAGCTCAATTTGTGACGATGACGTGGATAATTCATGTACATTTTATTCTACGAGTTTAGAACTATACTACATAGTATTTTAAGGCTTTAAATTAAACCCATCACATGGATCCAAGTACAGAATCCTTCATCGTTAATTAATATTTCTCCATAATCTGCTACAGTAGTAAATAATAGTAGACCCTTCTGATTTTAGAACTTAACTCCTACACAAAATGGACAAATTATTAAAAAAGAGTAGTAAAATTATCAGAAATAATGCCTTACTATTTGGAACACTTACAGGCGTTTCCGTAGGATTGTTTCTCGGTATGTCAGCAAAATTAACTATAAATCATTCATTTACTTTGGGTATGCATTTTCTGAATAAAATTGTACGTAATTTAATAAGTCTTGTCTAATCTGACTGTATCACTTTCAGGATTTACAATCAAACCACACAATCCCAATGAATCAGTTCGAGCCTTGTTAGCATACCCCGGAGAATTATTTGTACGAGCATTACAATTGGTAATAGTGCCCACAATCATGTTTAGTATGATCGTTGGTACGTAGATAAGCATATAAACTTGACAATCTGAATTTGACTATGCTTTATAAATCTTATGTTGTATGTGTTGTTATGTAACCGAAGATGTTCTACATTTCTAGGTGCAGCAAGTTTGAATATAAAATCAAATGGAAAAATAGTCTTGAGAACTTTTACTTACTTTTTCTTAACATCCGCATTTAACGCTATTTTTGGATTAATTCTTGCTGTGACATTCCATCCAGGAGATGTTTCAATTATAGATGAGTTAGGAAATGTAACTAGGAATACTATGATGGAAGAAAGACAAAATTCTGTTTTAGACAATTTTATGGATATGGGGAGAAGTATGGTCCCCAATAATATTTTCACAGCATTTTTTGAGCAGGTATCACAATTACATATTATTCTTTGTCGTATCAATCTTTTGTGTATATAGGTATATAAACGAAAACCATATACCTAATATTATGTATCATATAATTTTAGCCTGCCACAATTTATGAGCCTTTAGGGAATGGAGAATTTCATAAATATGTTGGAACGAGGTTCATAGAAAATAATAATGAAATAGTTAGTACATTTATTTTCACTATCTTATGCGTGATAAAGTCATGTTTTCGTTGATTTAGGCCGGGGACAAATCCAATGGGAGTGATCACTTATTCAATTGTTGTAGGAATCGTCATTGCAATTTTGGGGGAGAAAGCAAAGCCTTTACTGGATTTAGCTAAATCGGTAGATCAAGTTAATATGAAATGTATAACTGGGATTATATGGTATAATTTTTACTTTTTATTTATCAAAAATACGGATAGCATATCATTAATTTGCACCAAAAGAATTAATACAAATACATTTGTGAAATTATCACTCAGGCTAACCCCATTAGGAGTCTGCAGTATTATTTGTGCAAAAATAATCGAAGTACAGAATATGGGAACTATAATGGCGAGCCTGGCGTATTTCATTCTCACTGTGGCCTTTGGAGTTTTAATCTACCAACTTATAATTATGCAACTAATTTACTATTTAATTGTCAGAAAGAATCCATTTAAATTTTACATTGGAGTATTACCAGCAGCTATTACTGGATTTGCAGCGGATTCCTCGTAAGTGTCGTGACGAATACATTTTCATCGTAACCCACTGTTAACTCTGTGCCCATTAAATAGTGGTCAATTGCATAATTCGTACTTGGCCTTAAATTAGATTGGTAAATTCTGTTACTGAAATGTGGAAAATGGTTACAAGTTGCAATATCTCAATGAAAGTTTCTATAGTTAGTGTCGGGGGAAATCCAGTATTATAAAATATTTTTAATGAGTCATTCGTAATGTGCGTATGTAATAGGTAAATTATAGGCATTATACATTATTTTATGAAATTCAGTATTGAGCTAGACGATACCTAAGCCCGATATAAATATTTTTAAACATTTGCCTACAATTGTAAATAGCATGCAATGCTTAGCACTTACAACTTACACTTACAATTAGTAGGTTAATTAAATTAAATACATAAATGTATTATAATTCTGCATATTTAAGTTACTGTAGCGTTATCACTTTAAAACTAAACAATATTTGGGAGCAGATACCTTTTAGCCCATTTTTTATTTTATCTATTTATTGCATGATAGATACATTCGTGCTCACAAGAGTATTCTAATAATGTGCTTACATTAGTAGAACTTTCATTATGTTATGGATTATAATTTTTAAAATTGACAGATCAGCAGCGCTTCCTGTATCCTTAAAATGTTTGGACGAAAAAGTCAAAGTGGATCCAAGAATTTCACATTTTGTAGTCCCCATTGGAATTACTGTAAATATGGATGGAACGTCGATGTTTGTATGTATTGCCTCAATTTTTATTGCCCAGATAAATGGAATCTCACTTAGCACTGGGGACTACATAAGTGTGTGGTAAGCCTAACAAGTATCTTGGTTTACATTTATTTATTAAACTAATGATACATATTTACATACACAATTAAACTATTGTTTTGTATAGCATGGCATCCATAGTAGTTAGTGTGGCAGCTAGTACCGTTCCAAGTGCATCATTGACTCTACTCTTTATCATCCTTAATGCAATTAACGTTTCCACAAAAGATATTGGATTGTTATTTGCTATTGATTGGCTAGTGTAAGTTCTTATATTAATAAGAATGATTTTGTAATCTATTTTGTTTAATTGTTGTGGGATAACATTTTGCATGTTTTTCTCCATTTTAGAGATCGAATTAGGACTACGAATAATGTACTCGGTGACTTGTACACGGCTGCAGTTGTGGAACATTTATCCCGTAAAGAACTTGATCAAATGGACAGAATCAGTGAACTTCCTGAAAAAGATACTCATGCAGAGAAAAATGAAAATTCCCAGATGACAGTTATGTGAACGTAAACTATTTCCCATGAATGTGGCTTCCTCATCCTCTCCTCCTACAATAATCGCAAGTAGCATACTGTATATGCATACTATACGTACACTCATACTTCACTTCACATACATGAATGCATGGGAAATTAAATTGCATAATAATAAATGTGGTTATTTTACAGGTCTCTTCACAAGACTTTAGAAACTGTCAACTCCTCCATCCTTTAGACTATTTTAGTTCTACAGAATACGAACATTGATTCTCTACATATAAATGTAATTGTAAATGCTTACATATTAGGTTAGGTAGGTTTTCAATTCTTAGATTCCAAAATTAATTCTAGTACTAGTAATCAATCTGAGTGTTCAAAACACATTTATTATTTCATCCCCAAAAGACAAAAAGTATAAGTATACTGAAATATATGCAAAATATTCCATAGCACAATACCCATAATACAGTTTGTATTTACTAATATTGAGCATTACTAAATAAATGCCTCTTCAATGAATAAAAGAAGCTCATAAAACATTGGCCAAAAGAACATCACTACTTCGTACTGGAAATATAAAAGCTAAATTGAAGAGTTTCTGCAAATGTATAAAAGTAAATAAGACACTAAATTCTTGCGATTAAAATAACAGTTTATTTATTGAACGAAATGGTAAATCGAGATCGAACTACCAATAATTTGTCTATGAAGACTACAAATCTATATTGCAACATCTTAATAAACAATTTCTTAAAGGTAAATAAAGTAGTCGATGATTTGCTATCTATTGTAATGTAAATGTAATGTGTTTGTTATAGTCGACGAATATTTAATGGTTACTTACAAAGCTCTTACATGCATTAAGTGTTATACATAATTGCTAATTGCATATATCATGTCAAGTTTTTTATCCAAATGGCTGAATGCTACAATACATAAATAAATCTTTATCTTAACATAAAGTATCTTTGTTATTGAACCATACATTAAGGCAATCTTGTATACAAACGCAAACTAAATGTTAATTTAGAGTTGAACGGCCGTCCTTCGAAAGGCAAATATATAAATCTGAACGGTTAACAAAGTTTCAGATTCTGCAATTTGTAGCTATTGCATTGCATTACTAGCATTATGCTTTAGTATCAACATTGATATATTTTACGTAAATAATAAACATTTACAAAGTAACTTAATATACTTTTGTGCATCGTGTATGTTGCATGTTTTCTGTAAACCGTACTGTAAATACTATGTTTTGTAAGGTATGTATAATTCTAAGAATACATATCTGTATTGCAGGAACGTGTTCTACTTAGATTATGCGATTATATCGAAGTTTACAAGTTGTGAACATTATGCTTAAATACTTCTACATTAATACCAATTAATACATAAAAAATAGATTGCATGTTATGGTAAATGATTATGTTAAGTAAACAGCAAAATAAATCACAGCAAATACTAAGAAAACAACTGGATACCCTACAATCGATAAACGATCAATTTTTTCGGCGAGTATTTCTCCTTCTTCCGTCTGAAATGTTTTTAAAAAAACAAAAAATCCTTAATGTAATTTTCAATCATATGAAATTGAAGTAATAGTATTTTCAAAGATATTTATTAAATTTTACCTGTTGCAAAAGGCTCCTTTGCCAATGAATGAAATAAATGTAAATACTTTGCGAGAGAGCTAAGAATGTAGCAGATCCGATGACGCCCATCCAAATATCTAAAGCTGTAATAGTGGAAGAGTCCGGAGAATTTAGAAAATTCATTTGAGCAACAAATGCAACAAGGAGCAACATCAATCCATTTACGGCAATACGAACTAAGTTTATTGATGAGGATGCTTCAAAATTGCTTTGCACATCTTCTTCCTCAATTTTAGAATTTTTGGCTTTCATAAAAAAGGTGAGGTACGCCAACAATCCAAAGAAAAACGCTGGGAACATAGCTCTCCGCAGATAGCGTAGGCCACATCTGTAGATGGAAATCTCCAGTGTTAGATTTGTGTATTCTCCACTGGATGTTTTTACTGTTTCGATTCGCTGGTCAGTTCCATATATTTTATATTCTGGATCAAATATGGAAATTCCTTCGTTAACCATCCCGTGCCAGGTTAGGTAAAGATGGACAGTGGTGTAGCCAACTAGATGTTCAAATACACAATTTTAAAATATAATTTACAGCTTTTTTGGAATACATTGCAAAACCCAATGCATGATAACACTTACAAGAGTTGATATCCATGCGACACGATTGTTTGTCAAATGGAAACTTGACAAAAGACATGGGACAATTAATTTTTGCAGATATCCTAAATCAAATGGAAAAATAATTTTAATTTTAGCATATATTTGTGTATTATATGACCTTGATATGTATGTTCTGCTACAGCACATTTTCCTTTCAAGACTTTTACTGAACAAAATGCTGTATGTATTGCATGTACAGTACTTATGCATTAGTTACACCCAAATTGTGGGTTTACGGACGTTAGATTCTAAGGGACTGAGGATACTAGAGACAGAGGATCCAAGAGGAGAGAGGATCCTATGCCTTTGCCCATTTCCCTGCGTTATGCCCTCACATATCAAAGTGAGGCAGGCTTTGAGTCAAAATGAGGCAAATAATCAAAGCCTGCTTATACAGGATAAACATATGCAATAGATCAATAAGGTCCATTAAAATGTAGTTATTTTTTTAGTAATTAACATACATTGTAAGATTGTTTTTTGCGATATTATTCAGATAATACCACAAATGTTTAACATAGAAAGAAATTGATATATAGTTGTAGCTTTTAGGAATGAAGGCAATTAGGAGGCAAGTCTCAGGATCCTCTGTCCTCTAGAATCCTCTGTCTCTTAGAATTTAACGTCCGTTTTTAACAAATTGCACATGTATAAATCAATAAATAATTCGTGTGGTTAAATAGTTAAATGTATTTAGGTATTATGTTAAAATTAATAACCTTTCGCTATACGCTACTGATCCATCGCTTCTCAATTTTAAGCTTCTGCTATTCTTTTCTGGATTCTTAGAGCTAACAGAATTAACAATAAATAAATCTGGAAGCCAGATATCTGGGACTTTATTAACATATATAGTTTCCTTCTCGACAAGACCCGTCAGGCGTGGATCAACCCAAAATGTGCGGAGAAAGAAGTCTACAGTTAATTCTTGATCATTTTCATCCACATCTCTAATGGCTAAAATATACATAGAAACATTGACGACATCTGCAACACCTGCAATTATAAGATTATACAAACATTAGTCTCTTATACTTTTATAATAATCAGGGACTTTGCATTTACATTTCATGCAACACAGACATGTGTATAAATACTATACTATACAAAAGTACCTTGGTGGTTTGGTCTAAGAGCTTGATCATAGTCTTCCGGAAGCGACAAAGCTGAGGATAGGGACAGTCTGCAAAATCATACAAATCCATGTTATTGTCTTCACCTTACATGACTAAAATTTTACTATACATACAATTAACTTTTAAACTCATTTACAATGGTATTAATCGAAAGCTATTTTGTGAATTAGCATCATCCTTAATCATCAACTTACTAAACATACGTTATGTGCTCTATTATTAAACGGTAATCATTAAGTGTCAAATGCAAATCGAATATAGTTAAGGAACCTAGTGGCAGTTAGTTTATTGAACCGATTTTCTAAATCAATTATTGGTACATGCATAATACGGCATGCATTGTTAGAACAGAATTCTATCATTGTACCTATGGAGTTCATGCAGATTTATTTTAGAGACAAACACATTCCACTTCAACTTATTACTTATATATTTAACACTAGTAAGTACTATATTTTAAGCAAATACGGCATAATATTACGCATTGTGGTGTTAATTTCGTCTATTAGTTTCATTTAGTACTTGAATTTCGTATTTTGATTTGACATAGATACTTGAAACCGCAAGACTGTGAGTGTGGCTTTACTGATACAATTTCTGCTTCGTGCACAAGAGCTACAGTAGAGTGGCATATCTACGATGCTGTATCCGTGTCCGTGAGTGAGCTATCCTCCCCCCTGAATTCATACATATATTTTCTTACCTGGCTCTAATTAGAGAACATAAAGCGTTACAGGACTGACCGTAAAGCCTGTAAAGACAAAACGTGATTTCAAACTGACCGTATGCTTTGCTAAACCTAAAGCAGTGGAATATTTATCGTGGATGAATTGCTTTGTCCGTTCTATTGTTCTCCTTTATGAAAGGCAGATGAAATTTAACACGAATATTGTGAGACACGAACCATAACATCTTTCCTATTGCTTACCTAAGGAAGCAGATACCGATAGGCACTCCAAATAACATTGTCTATACACGTAAGTAAATACGGATAGGTACTTACATCACTTTGTTATAATATATAGTTTGCAAGATAATGATATGGATACCAATGGATAATACGGAATTTATTAAAATCCCTAAAATGGACCAATTTCATTCAAAGTATATCAAAAACAAAAGCTTTATCCTTCTATCTGCCTGTACTACAAACATAGTAATTAGCGGAAAAAACGATTTTACATTAAAGAAGACAAGACAACAAAGCTATAAATCTTGTGGATTGTTAATATAATCGCCAATTGTTCTGAATTATCTGAATTGATGATAAAACAATTATCAATGGCTAAAAATTCTGAGTGCATCTAAAATCTATGCATGGTAAGAAGATGTTAAAAGACATAATAGTATTTATAGTATGAGCGTGTAGAAACTTATCATTTTGGCTGTAACCTGTACCTATCATATTCATGCTTTTTGACCATTTTTGTGTCCTGCAATACAAACTAGTTCAGTAACCACAATTCTTTACAAACGCTATTCTACAATAATGGGTTAAACTCATTGTATGCGATAGGTTTAGTTCTAATGACAAATTAAATGCAGAATTAAAATCGTCATCGAATATCCTGTAGTGCTAATTCCGATTTATTTGTACTTACGTAATGTAAAACTCATTAAACATAAATCCCCCGTTTGTTCACACACCTATAGGCCTAAAATATTCTTTAATTTACATGTTTATTTTTATTTATTTATCTGAGAAGAGAGTGTTGACATGATGAGACATACATAAAAGACAAATAATGTTTGCATTCTGCTGGAACTGTCCTTGTGCTGTGTTATCTAGGTGTGTTATTCAGTATATTACTATCATGTAAGTTAGTTCATAAATGTTACACAATTAGAATACCAAAATAGACTGTATCATGTTATACACAGTACACCTTCTTAGATAGAAATTAATATTAAAGAAATTAGCGAATTCGAATCCCATTTCGAATTGACATTTCCATTTAGATGCTTGTTGATTATAAATGCTAAGTATTTCAATTTATTTACGTGAGTAAGTAACTATAGGTTAAAAGTTCTACATTCTTTAAGGATGGAGCTACACATCAGTATGCACTATACTATGTAGTATGTACCAGTGCCAGTGTACCACATTTGCTCTGCGTCGCCTAAAGCTATGTCATGTAAAATAGAGGTAAGGAAGGAGAAAAGGAATGCTTCATACTTCTCATATGCCATATTATACAGTAAGCTTACTAATAAATTCGCATGTTTCTTATATAAAGCGAAAACAAGACTTCAATAGATGGTTGTCCGTAACCTCATGGCAATATTATACCTCTCGATTACAATACCATGCACAGTGCACCTTATGTACTAGATATCATAATATATTGAAGTAAGGTTAGTTTGCTGCAAACAACGATTACTTTCTTTTCTCTGTAAAAAGGATTGTTTTGTTGTGCAATGTAAGAGGACGAGATATACCCAACCTGCATTAGATTTGACCCCTCATTATTGACTGACCATATATTTTCTAAATGTGAGGTTCTTTCCGAAATATTTTTTTTGATAAGTGCATGCTACTTCCAGCCAATTTCAATACGAATAATTTTTTCATTAAAGCTAGTTTTTGGCCTATTTAAACGACAATTAATTAAGGCTACACGAATAAACTGTCGTCTAATCAAGACTGATTTTATCTATATATAGTCAAATAGATAATAATAACCATAGCCTAGATCTAACATTTATGAACTAAACTTGTTAGCTTAAATCCTGCTTGTGTCATAGGTGTAACGGGACAACTGTCAAAAACGCCCATGTATTTGTCCGTACATACTTGCATCCGTTTTACTGCATGACTTCCTGTTTAGATCTTACATTATTAGCATCATATTATGCCAACTAAAATGACATTCCTTCTTCGTCATAGACGATCCTAACACAATACCAGCCCAAGTAATTAGTACACATAGTTGTTTACAAACACATACTGTAGTTAATTTATAGATTGTATTTTTTACACATTTAACTAAATAAGACACGACTTAAATTATTACACTTATAAGTGTATTAAGTACACACATTTATGTGTGTACTTAATATCTTAGGATACGTATTTAAGGATTACTCTGTAACATATCACTGTATCATATCACAAAAAAAAATTAGCATGCAAAACAGTGTCTCAACTTACATCGTTAAGAGAAAAAGAGCAGTTCGCTTATCCCCGAATCCCTTCATATCTCAATTGAGAATGCGACAGGGCTTCACTTAAGGAAAATATGCACACGAGAACTATTATTTGGTAAATGTCAATGTCACATTATGTTCATTTATTTATCGATTGCTAAACAACTACACATAGCTCATTAAGCTAAGCCTTAAATTGTATTGTATGTACTCTTCCTTATGGGCTAAAAATAATTATTGCTGAAGCACAAAAAGTTTATATTTGGGATTAGGAATTTATGAAAACAAATTGTTCTGTGTTAAGCATGCATCATTGTATAGAGTAAAACACTTGTGCACTGTGTTATAGATGAATAATTGTTAGCACTACACTATGGTAAACTGTATGTAAACATTTAGACGGAATATGATAAGAACTGTCTGTGTAAGTAAAAGCTCAGTAAAATGTTACTTCATATTATCTCACTTAATACTTGTGTATACATTGCATCTTTCGTGTGAAATAAATCTGCTTACATTGTAATACATGTAATGGAGTGTTCACCTTAATATAAAGTGACATTTATACTTATTAATAGAATGTGTTCTTTAACATAAGCCCTAAACTGTTGTAGTAATAGTAATCTCAAGAACACAAATATTCACATTCACAAAGAATTACAAACACTTCATATCAGTGCACTTGAAATAAGTATGCACTATGCTCTAATCTTTGTCTCACAATTTGTTATCTTATCTCAATACTTAACAATTGACAATACAAAAACTTGGGTTTAGGGTCTCCGTTCCAATATATTTCACATTTAAGACGCATTATTTTTGTATCTCACACGGCACGAATTGATGTTCAGTCTAATTCAAGACCCACAGATACACTGAGCTCAGACAAGATCTGAATGATCCTCTTACTTAGGCCTTGTAGTAAATAAACCTATTTATTCGCTTGCAAATCTAATAATTACATTCTATTTAATACAATGTAGTAACCTAAAGGAAACTCCGGTAGTATCGCTACAGTGTGCTGATAGTTATCAATTGAGACATAAGGCTACTGCAAAATGAAACTATGGCGCTTGCCAGCTGCAGATTAGCTGACCAAAAATGTTTTTGTATCGTTAGTTACATTTGGCAGCTTGACTTGACTTCAACTAGCCGTCTGTCTATTTGACAATAACAATGAATGGGGAAAAAGAAGGAAGCTTCTTATGTGATATGAGCATGTGAGTGCTTATTCTCAATGTAATACTGCATATTTACATGTATGTATTGTTATATTAACGATCTTGTTGCAGTTGCAGTTATGGTGTAATTGGAGAGTTCGTAAATTCACGAGTCAAAAGAAATATGTATAGTGTTACTTTGTGAAGTAAATATGTATGAAACGTAAGGAAACAATAAAAATGTGGATGGGGTGAGATGTGAAGTGAAAAGTCAACTGGTTTGGTTTACGTTTGGTTTGGTTTCCTTGTGATACGTGCGATGTGACCGACGAGACGATGAAGATCTCTAAAAGTGTCTATACACTTATACTCAGTATAAAAGATTGTACATTTACTACGAAACTGCAAACATTACACAGTATACTACAAACTACAAAGTATATACATTTAAAAAACGTGATAAAGGATACAAACTGGCAAAGCCCATATCAGATACCTTACCTAAGTACTGTGCAATATTACCTATACCTATCTGTACAATCTATGTGGAATGGAAAATGAAATTAAGAGTCAACTGATCTCTAGCTTGTTATATGAATGTTTGCATGGCTGCAAAAGAACCAGTCACCCCACACAAGATGTGTACATATTTATACACGACACACACCCTCAAAGTCAGCGCAGTGTCTGTTTTCAAGATAGGTCGCTATAACTATAGTGGCTTGATAGCAGTGTATTAGTTAATAATATCATTAAGTGGACTTGCTACTAGAGTATAAAAGAATTTGCAATTTGTCTCACAATTATATTCTTAGTCGTGCATGGAATCATGCAGACAGGCTGAGACTATACATCATTAGAATTAGACATGAGTACCAAATGTAGATGCATTATTTGTCCAAGTACAATAGAAACAACCCATTTGATAGTAAGTAAATAGTAACATCATACGCAAGTAATACATATTAGTACCTAGTAAGTCTTGTTCAATTCAAAAGTTTATAATTCATGGCATCATGGTTGGTAGTATATCTTTTGGTTGCTAAAAATAAAGAGTAGACTAGCAATGAATATTATTGCTATTGTGATTTATAAGCATTATATAAATTACTAGACAACACTCTTTCGTATGGTCTTGCTATAGTAATCTATTTAAATCTCATCTTGTGTGTCGAGAAGAAAGGCTTTACACAACTGCCCAGGATACTCTAATATACTTCGCAATGTCCTTCTACGAGAGTAAATTCTTATGTACTATATGACTCCAAATCATACTTATACAAAGCTGCAGGGTTCTTCTTTGAACATTGCAAAAAACCTAGGCTAAACTAACAATAAACTTGCATGTCATGTTGGAGGTATAGAAAATTCCACTACTACTAAAATGCCCACAATGCAATGTGTAGGAAGGGCTCGACTGGTATCAAAGCATTAGACGTAATTTTATGTAAACTAACGTAAGGTCAAGGACCTCACAAAGGCAGAATACATAGTTAGAAGATAATGGATAATAGTATTTTCAATATAATTTCAAGATTTGCAAACAGTTTTTCTCAAATAAGTAGTACTTCGAATAAGTCCTTCGAAACACATTGCGCAACTATTTAGTCTTGCGTAGTGGGCTTCACTGGAAGGTTAACTAATGTTTGCAATTAAATAAGCAGGTACAATTGCAGAGAATAATTGCTAATATTGAGGTTTTAAAGAACGTAGTATGTGGTAATAATGCCAATTTGTAAAAAGTAAAAATCGCTGTTAAGAGTTTGTTGTCCAAGAATCTTTGTTTTACATAATATTATTGCATTTTGGTGTATGTTCAGGTTTGTATGTATACAACAATTTAAATTATAAGATGGAAGTGTTTGAATGCTATACACTCTGTCATTTGCGGTACCTGTGGCTTCCTTTTGCATATTATTTAGATTAGTGGTTATAGTAGAGCAACTGAGTAGCGTATGAACTGATATTCGGAGGAAATAGATCTACTTCTCAAACCAGAGGAAAAATTGCGAAGCAGTCAGATTACATTTGATTCACGTATATTCCTTGATTCACTATTATATTTCTGTTTACATTGATCCTTAAAATGCTTTCCAAGGACAACATACTACTTCGAGACTTTTAGCGTGGCCCAGAAGACTGAGATACCTAGTCCTAAGATACAATTTCTCAAAGAGGTAATAGTTGTCATTGTTATACAATTGCTTGCTACGTAAAAAACTGATACATGTGTCTGTGATATGTCATCTGAATGGAGTAGAACATATTGGGTTCAAAATGGAGCTTAATATATCTCTTTAAATTGGTAATTGTATTATGACCAGACCTTGAATTCGTCACTGTCGCTCGACAACTTTAAACTGCATACTAAATCGCAGTAACAAGGCGGATCGTATACAATTACGTATAATCAGAAACGACAGTTAGTGGTAAAATAAATAGTTCAACGTGGCCCTATATGTTTAATTGGATAAAAACAAGCTTATATGCGCGTATCCCAATTCTACATACAAAAAACAAGTACATTAGTAATACAAACTAGTGCAATCAAATAAGCACACACGCATGCCCTTTACATTTAGTTATTTTATTGCTATTGAAATGCACTTGGAGATGTCGTGTCTCGTGTCATACAATAATGTATTATATTGTGGAATTGTGGAAGATAAATGTGATATTTTCTGAAAGAGAAAAACACGATGCGATGCTGGAAAGGAAAAAACTTATATAGGTATTGATAATACAGATGTCCGGTGTAATGTACAGTGCCCAGGAGATTTATTTTGATACATTGTTAATGGAACAGAGGAAAGAAGGTAAAGTTACTAATCTTAGAATTGTCTAGATACAGGCAGGGTCTTAAATATCTGAATCTACCTTTCCATGGCTTTTTCATAATATATAGTTATAGCCTAACGCAAAATAAATAGTCCATATAGTTTGGTAGTTAAAACAGTTACATTACCACAAAAAAAGAGTTTAATAATAATAATTAGAATTATTTTACTAATTACCTGAGTAGGTGTAGTCATTATAAATTGTACATTACGTAAATATAGTTCTACAAGGATAATATGTGTACCTACAAATATGTAGTAGTTATTTTCTCTCTCCACTACTATGCAAGTATTTAATATTTACTTATACTATACTTAGGTATGCATTTTGTAAAGTGCATTCCACATCGCATCGGTTTGTGTTTTTTCTAAAAATACATCGGTTATCGGTTCGCAGTTCTTTTCTAAGTTCATAGTATGCGGTATAGAAGACAGTTATCAATATTCCAATGCATGAGGAGCCCTTATCATTTTGACAAGATAAAGTCAATCATTGATATTGATAGCATGTAAACACCGTATCCACATTTTCACGACATTTCTTCGTATTACGTATCAATTACGCAATTACGCACTCACATGGTCATCATGCCATGCCACAGTACAGTACAGTATAAAAATATCCTAGCTTGCATGTGAAACAGAAAGCTAATTTAATATGGTAAATGGAAATGACGAAATATCCATAAGAATCCAGCACTGTAATAATGCCATAAGTGCCCTATATATTTGTGCCGCAGAACTATGAAGCATAATAGGTAGACAACAGAGGATTTCTTGCTGTATGATACGAAATCAATTTTCAGATTAATTTGACATATCAACCTTTCCGCTTTGATTGTCACCAGCTATTTGTATTTACTATTGCATTACAGCTTATTCTTACTATATGCTTGAATATGAGTATCCGTACCTAGATACTAGATATGTAGACAAATATATATACCGATGCATAGCATATATAGGTATGCATATGAAAATATCGACTTTGTTCTTCGAAACATTTCATACAAAAAAAGTAAAAGTTTATTGGCAGGTTTTTGGATGGGCTGGTGCCAAATGCCAATCAATCGTCCGGTGTTGGACAAGGAATGTTAAATATTTTACGTGACCCTTACCGAAGAACACCGTGCCGTAGTATCGTAATTACAATTGGGAAGCAAAATAAGCTCCCTAAACTTTGTGAATTTTCCTTTTAGAAAACACATAAATTATACATAAGTAATGTAAGTATGGAGCATTAACTCTGCTATCTGTACATATAGATACCACAATCCTATTTAAATAAAGGTTTTCCGGGATACATGTAAACTGTTCCTGCCATAACACGGACTGCTCTAGTTTTCACATCTAAACTGACATTTAAAGTGTAATGTAAGTTTATCTGTATAAGCAGTAAATCATAAAGTAACTATCTGCTGCTTATAACTTATGACTTAGGTAGGTTTTCAAACAAAATATGCCGGTACATACTGAACACTTGTTAAACTATCTGCATGCGTGTATTGTGTACATATCTGTAAATACTTACTAATCTATATGAAGTAGCTTTATTGGATTGCAAAGTGTTTTGTGGTTGATTACTATTTTATATATCGCAAGCAATTTAATGGTAAGCATGCGAATGTCGCAATCGTAACTTTATGTCAGTAATTAAAATAATTATCTAATTGATTGCAAAGAGCCATACACATAAACAACGATTCTTACAGACAACTCTACGTAAATAATTACGACACGGCCCGTCCGTCTACATAGTCTCGTCGGGTACAGTGCTTATATCAATACTTATAAATACAAGTTATATACAAGTACTACATTGAGATATGGCCTATATTACATTGAATACACACTACTACTGTATACATTCTTGCATCACGCAATAAACACAAACTAATAAATGAGCTGAGTTTGCGTTTGGTGGAACTGAATTCAAAACGAAATGCAAAAAGTTGCGCTCGTCAAGTTGGTTACATTCTCTTATTTCACATCCCCTGTGAACCGGCTGTCCTGCTTGGCCTTTCCTACCGGACGAAGAATTCCAACTTTCTTTCAAAATCTTCCAAGAAACTTTTCAAAATCTTCCAGCTTATTATCAAATCCAAGTACGGCTACCTATTCAAAGAAGCGAAAAATGAGCTCTGGAATAACAACCGTTCAGAGGGGAAGTCTTAATAATTTGGACTACCGCATTTACTTCCGTAAGCTACTACACAAATTCAAAACTATTTTTATATTATCATTAAGTTTGCTACTACTACTAAGTATAATGTAATAATCGTGCATCTTGATAACCTTCTTTGGGTTTACTAATAAAATTAACCTAAAACTTAGAACATTCCAAACAGCTGGTATGAGAAATATGGGGTATAGTAATTTTATTACTTTATAAAATTTGAAATTAATAGTTAACTCTTCCGATTTTTAGATTAGTAGACTGGGGCATTCGGTTTCGGGGTGGGGTGGAAAGAATTAACAATTTACAAAACATTACTAATGACTAAGCAATATAGTTTCTTTAAGAATGAAGAAATGTTTGTTATTTAAGGATTATGGAACGTTTCTTTGAAAAAGTTCAAAATCTCTATTCTGCAATATTTCGTGAATTTTTTGTTGATTATTAATAACATAAAATATCCCATTTAATTGGCCCATTTATGGTTGAGAATCTGTAAGCTAAGTTAGCTAAGATATGAAACTGATGATTGCAGGATTTTTCGTGGGCAGAATTTGCATATACAAAAATATATTCAAACCGATCAATTTACTAAATACATAAAACTACATGCTTCCACCGAAAAATATATTACGCAGGTTTGTTTGCATGCTATATAGGTATATCTTAAATCTTATGTTAGAATATTCCTTTTGCGGCACCATAATGTCCAGCAGTCAGGTCATTCGATGAAAACTCGGTCATGCTTTAAATGTTTATATTGGATGTTCAAGCAAGGGCAATAATGCAATTGCTACGAGTACGACACACTGTCATTTTTATCTATTGTAATTGATCGTGTTTTAAAAGATATCATTTTGGCTCACAGCTTTGTACTAGAGTGTCCTGTGGGACAGTCGGGCAACCAGGCAATCTTGTCCATTGCTCATATTAAAATTGAAGACAGTGCAAGTGCAATGTAATTGGTATTATGTCATGGCATTTTATGTCTTTTTTGCTACATAAAAATGCTTTATATTACAATATTGATTGACATTGACATTATAAGTAAAGTACCCGTGTGTGCGCATTATTCATGCTCATGTATAATGGATGCTTATTATGCTAATACCTAAGTTAAATTGCTTAGGTACTTCTTTCTGTAAGATCCGAATTTCCTTGAGTGAATCTAGTATATAGTTGAAGCTGGATTTATGTATTATGAAAAAAACATATTTTGTAGGTAAGATTAAGACTTTATGTAAAACATACTAGTTGACATTGGTTATGTTATATTTTGTGTATCTTTTTAAAGCAGAACAAAAATTTCAGTACTCAGCAGTATTCATGCCAATTACTTCTACGAATTATAATTTTCTTACTAGGCTAATATTTGTGTAGGTAGTTGGGTTCATGGACAGAATAAATAATTACGGCACAATCAGCTCTCTAATAAGTCAGTCTTGAAAAGTACAAGTTTCATGTTACTGTATGTACAATGTACACACACGAGTACTCGAAGATTACATGCTTTTTGTTTATATGTAGTAAATAGAAAGTACTGTAATATATAACGTTAATGTACTATTATGTATGTAGCATTCTTATTACTGTTATTTATTATTACTTATGTACTATATTGCTAATATGCTCTTAAATCAACTTACTTGTTAGTCCCAGTCTTCGTATCTATTATCTAATCGTTATCATTCTGTCACATAAGTATGTCGAGATTGTGTTACCAATACCAATGAGTGTTTTATACTAAAATATAATTACTGCTGAAGTTGAATGCTTCGTAATGGTCTTGATCTTGACTTTTATGACTTGACGATGATGATTGTAGTTCCGTCCGTGCCACACTTATATAAGACTTGACTTTAAAACTAGCAAGTACTTAGTACTTACCTACTCTGTTTATGACATTCTGGGCTATTATCATGCACGCGTACATATAAAGGTATGGTACTAATGTATTGTTCAAAGAATATGAATTGCCTATTTGTATGAAACACAAAAGTTATGGTATAATTGCAATTACTATAAAAACTATGTAAATAAAATGGATTTTTCCAAAAATTACTTGTTCGCATACTTGTATCCCAGATTGTGAATATTCAGTTTCTTATGTATCTAACAATAAGTAATTGGCTGGTAATTAATGCTTACTAAAAGGGGTTTGCTTTTAAATGAACTATGTTTTCTTATGTGTAGGTAATGAAAATGGACCCATTTCTCCGTTTCACGACATTCCTTTGGAAGCTGGTACTGACCCAAGTGGTAAGAAGATTTTTAACATGGTAGTGGAGGTTCCTCGATGGACTAATGCAAAAATGGAGGTAATGACATACAAATGTTAGCTAATGGTTATACTGTTAAATGCTTGACTTTATTAAGGGATGTTATCAAACTATTATCATATTTTTTAATTTTAAAGATCGCAACGAAGGACCCACTGAACCCAATTAAACAGGATATTAAGAAAGGAAATCTCAGATACGTAGCTAACTGCTTTCCTCATCATGGTTACATTTGGAACTACGGTGCTCTTCCACAGGTTCGTATTTTGAATTATGAATTCTTATTTCTAAATATATTTCATTACGGTGTTAAGTTACAAAAACCATATTAATATCGTATGCCGTATATATCCATTTGCTCCAGACTTGGGAAAATCCGGGCTCTGTTGACCCAAACACACAATGTAAAGGTGATAACGATCCCATCGATGTCTGTGAAATCGGAAGCAAGGTTAGCAATTACTTAATGCGACATCATAATGAAGTGTTGAGGTTATGATGTAACATGCCCTGTACGTGTTATCTTACATGATTGTCTTGCTTTTGCTAGATTCATGAAAGGGGAGCTGTCGTTCAAGTAAAGATTTTAGGCTGCTTCGCCTTAATCGATGAAGGTGAGACTGATTGGAAGCTGTTGGCTATCGACGTTACAGATCCAATGGCAGAAAAGCTGAATGGTAAGAATTCTGGATCTTCAAAGTTAGTCTTGCAATAACTAACTTTTCTACTTAGTTAGTACTTAACTGTTACAATTACATATTAACTCGAAACATTTTCAATAAATATTTTGATAATTAATTGGCTAAATTTTGTTGCTAGATATTCCTGATATTGAAAAGTTAATGCCTGGTTATTTGCGTGCCACTGTGGAATGGTTTCGAATCTACAAAATTCCTGATGGAAAGCCAGAAAACCAATTTGCTTTCAATGGTCAGCCAAAAGACGCTGCATTTTCACTCGGTATTATTGAAGAAACTCATAAATATTGGGTTGGATTGTGTAATAAATCGATTGCAAATGAAACTGGTTTAGCATTGTAAGTTTTACTCTTCAATTTCCTACATTTAAATTAACATAAGATGTCAACATTCATCTAACAATTAATTTAGGCAAACGACCATCGCTCCACAGTCTGAATTTGCTGTAACCTCGGAAGCAGCTGAGGCAATTATTCAAGCCAACCCTGAAGCTGGACTTCCAGGACCAGTGGATCCCTACGGTAAAATGGATCGTAAACTTATTTCTCTAAATTCGATTATGTATTTATTTAAGAATTCTTTTAGCCCTATAGCGGATATATGATTAGCTATGTATAGGCAGAAAGCAAATTGTTTGACCTGATAGATGATACAATGTATTAAATTTTTGTTTTTCAGTTGACAAATGGCATTATGTGACTGTGAACCCAAACGGGCAGCAGTAGGTTCCAGCTGGAAGAAAGGGCTCTGTAGTGATTCTTGTACTTGCCATGTGGCATGACAAATTAATTATCAAAATCTGACTTGATACAAATTCTTCTATTCCTGATTAATTGATCGTAAAACTATAGAATTGTTTCTACAAGCCTTTGTTGGAACCTACTTGACTTTCTCGAATTATTACTCTATTATATAGCTTAAGTTCTATTGTACTCAGAAGGGAATCAAAATAAAAGTTTAATAAAAACTACTTTATATTGGTTTAAAGGAATAAGATTTGTACTTTTTGAATTTATTTTGATAAATAACGTCACAAAACTTAAGATCTTAATCTATGAACAAAGCAATTTAGGGATTAATCATTTATACTTACTATATTCAAACATCTTTTCTAAGCACGAAATCTGTTTGCACGTATTGTTATAGATTTATCGTTAGCATCGTTCAAATACTTTATATAGGTCGGGCAAATGTGAAATCATCATAACAGTTGAGTCGCCAGAGAATTGTTTTGGTGGTTTAAGAAATTTTTTAATTTCCGGATAAATTATATGTTCAATGGTCCATTTCCAAGAGTGGCCATTCTGTGGAAAGAATAAACGAATACCCATAACTAACATATCACACCAGAAGCAAATAAGTTTAGAGCATGTAACAATTATATTTCTTAATTAGTCAGCTTGAGATAAAATTGAGATTACTGCAAGCTGACGCAAGTAAAAGTATTGAAATAAATGAGAATTACCAATCCGACTTCATCGTTTAAGCGATCTCCACCCGGTTGAACAGCATAGAATAGAGCCGTTTGATGAGCAAACGTCTCGAAACAAGCTTGCTCGTCATTCCAATTTACTTTTGTAGCTAAATTAACCAGATAGTTAGGCATTCCTTCCATGGACGGATAATAATTATCTACAGGTGTAAAAAATGAAGTAAACATCAAGTTTTTATAACTAAGTCGCCATTCACAAAATCACGAAAAATTTTGTATCCCACCTAAAAGTAGTGGGACGGACAGAAGACGCCCATTTGTATCAAATTTTAAACAAAAGTAGTCATCCAGCATAACTGTTTTGCTAAGTAACGTGTCCTGGATTTTCTGAATCGTTTTATCTTTATCGTGTTCATTGTTTGTTTCAACTGCAGCAGATACTAGCTCCTTAATTGTAATAGGATCCTGTAGTTATATGTACATAAAACAACGAATTAATTACCTACAATATAATGCTGCTCCTCCGGCACCCATGAAAATCAAATTGTGTTATGACAATAGTTAGTATTAGCGTCCAGTATACATACCTCAATATTAATACGACCCATATTGCCAAAGTCCTGTATCAGTCGTTGGTAAAACAGTTCCACACTAAATTCATTTAAGAAAGTTCTCATTTTTACTGCAATTCTAACGGTGAATTCGAAATCAATAAAAATATTCAAACTTGCCTTAATTTAAATGTATTACACATATACAGATTTACATCATGTTGAATTAATGCCAAAGTACGGTCAACGCATCCAACAAACGTGTGATTACGAAATACTGACAGCAAGTTCGCGTGACAATCTGAATCAATCTTTGACACCATGTTTTTTACACTTCGCAGTCGTATTTCTCTCCTGAAACATCCAATAAACCAACATTGCCAATAAAACACATGCATTCATAGTTTTTGCTCTTGATTTTAGATTTCGGAAGATATTTATAAAATATCAATAATTGAGAATATTTCTAAAACCTCTTAAGTCCAGAGGATGAATTTGGAGTGCTACTGGAATCCCTTGACACAGTGCTGCATACGGAAGACATAGGTTGTGCTTCAATTTGATTTTTATGGGCGAATGCGGATGCGTTAAGCCCCGATGAAGATGAATTTTGATTCTTACTTGCACTACTAAGGGAAAAGAATTTATCCAGTTTTTGTGCTTTTGGATCAGCTCTAACCATATTTTTTGCACTAATTGAAGTATCTTGATTTAAGGAAGACGATTGTTGAGGTCCAAATGAATTATTGCTACTATCATTATTAGTCTTTCTCTTTTTAAGACTAAGGGAAGAGCTGCTCGCTGATGCTTCAGACGCCCCAGGCAGTAGTGACTATTAAAAAGTAATAAAAAAATTCAATTATTCTTCACTTTCCGTCCCCAAGCGACTATAATGCTGGCTGTCAATGCAAATGCAAAAGTACACACCTGCACAAAGAATGTTCTTGATTGATTAGAACCAAGTAGCGTGTTTTCTATACAATTCGTTACTGCTGATACTATTTCATCCTCGTTTAAAAAATGAACTTCGTGTTTTGTTGGATGAACATTTACGTCTACGTTTGCCGGATTTATTTCAATACTGATGTACAGGAACGGATGTGTTCCTTTGGGCAAATAATTAGAATAAACAGACTCCAGAGACCGACGCAACGCTACATCACACGGATAGAAATAAATCTACATTAGTGAAGTATAGGCCAAAATAAATATTTTCCATAAAGGAGGCATGGAGGCAACGTTTATGGAAAAAAGATTTAAATGTGTGCCCTTTACCTGAGGATTCTACTAATCTCTGGTTTATAAATAGTAGAAATGTTAACTTTTTGGTTGAATAGTTTACGTTACTCACATAACCGTTCATTCGGAATTGAGTATCTTCACATGAAACTGCAATTAATTCTCTGAAACACAAAAGTATATGTAAGCAAATAAGTAAAATGTTGAATTGTACAAATCTTACGTCTACACATTAAACGCAAAGACAGAAAGATGTATATTAAGGTTATATTATGGAAAATGTTTGCAAAAACCTAGCAATTTGACTCCCATAAAGAATTTTGACATTATCGAGGATTGTAGAATTTGGTGGTGTTCTAACATCTGTCACAGATTCTCCGAATTTTTTCACGCTAAACCCGACTTCTGCATTGTGAACAGCATATCTTGTTACGACATCAACAATTCGGTTATGTTCATCAGCACTTTTTAACGCTCTTCTCCTAGTTTCCATATTATAAAATAAATCTTCTGCGATAATCATAGTTCCCTGCTTGCCAGCACATGGTTTAGGATTTTGAGCACCAGATTCTGGAGGATACTGTTTTAGCTGGCCATCAGTGTACTCTGCCCTGTATGCACATATGGAATCGGACGTTTTCGTGACAATAGAAAGGTGAGCCACGTGCGAAATACTGGCTAAAGCCTCCCCTCGAAATCCGTAGGTCCCGATCGATAATAAATCCTCAAACTTCTGTAATTTGCTAGTGGTAAATCTTTCACAGACGATTGGGAGATCGTCACGATTAATTCCAGTCCCATCATCTTGAATTTGCAGCAACTTCAATCCCCCAGCCTTGCTGACCACTTGAATATTTCTTGAACCAGCGTCTAGGCTGATAGAAAGATACAAGGTCCATTTTAATTTACAATACATATTAGCTTACGCACGTTTAGCGGCGTTTGCATTTGAAGAGTAAAATAAAAGCATCTCTGAATAGTTTTAAAAATCAATAAAATGAATGTATATAAAGTAAAATCGCCAACACTAAGTTGAGTTGACCAAGCTTGATTACCTATTCTCCAGTAGCTCCTTCAGGGCATTAGCTGGTCTTTGAATAACCTCACCTGCAGCGATTCGGTTTATTACAACTTCATCTAATTTTTTGATTTTACCAGGTTTTTTGCTTTCCATTCTAAAAAGTAAAGTATGCTTCAGAGTCCGGGTCCAGTCCAGTCACTGTAGTCCACCGTCTACGATTGAGAAAATGATCATTAAAAAGCTATGACTGTATTTATTTCTTCTTTTAAGTAAACATACAGACAAACAAAAGAAACTTGTACTTACATATTTACTCCACATACATTAACACACAATTTATAGGAACAAAATATAAATGAAAAACTAGAAATTGGACATTAATAAGTAATTTATTATTCAACTGTTAAAGTTTAGGTTAAATTTTCAGTAAAATCAACGCTTTTGTATGTTTACATATAAAAGCGTTGGCAAAATATGTACCTTCATTAAAACCAGTTTTGTTATTGTATGAAATTCTAAAGTAATTTCATGTTTTGATTCGCGGTAAACTGTAGTTGCCCTTGCGGGTGAGACAGTAGATAGGTCTCAAGCTAATCGTAAAATCGTTACAATTTACAATACAATGCAAAAATATTTCTGAATAATTATAGTCTAAATACATATAAAATATACATACTTTATTTTATGATTTTAAAACACTACGTCTTTTTCATTTCTGTTGTTTCATAACTCCTTGATGAAAGGGTAATAGTAACTATTTTTATGCGATTCTTTGATACATTTACATACTTATAGGCATAATGATAATTACACTTAGGCTGTGTATGCGACAGGATTTACAGGATTTGTAGGTCCTCCGAAATCGAATTTTATTTTTTGTTCTTATCTAAGTATCTAAGTATGTGTCCAGATACCCCGTTCCACATCATTTGTTAGCAGTGTTCACTAGCCGGCTGAGCCAGCCGGCTGAAATGGCCGGCTGAAATGGCTAGCCGGCTGGTTGAATGCTGA